>JBBYHO010000002.1:12619197-12631615 GCA_038382025.1 Adansonia gregorii
TTTTAACGAATTCTTAAAACCCAATAGCGTGAAGCTTCCACCGCTTCGTGGGTTTAGGCGTTAAATATAATTTTTTTAATTTAAATTATTATTTAATAATAAAATATTTTTATTAATATTTAATTAATAAAAATTAAAATTTGTTTAACTCATGATGTGGGTGACGTTTAGTTTTTCAATTTAAAAATTTAAGTTACGTGTGTAATTTATTTATGAGATAATAAATAGTTTTTTGTTTCAAATGATAAGTTTTAAAAACCGTGGGGTAATTGCTTTAATTTTTAAATGATAAGTTTAAGAAGTATTCTTATTTATCTTGTTGTTATTTTAATTTTAGTTTTTAATAATTTATTCAATTAGATTGATATCACTTGACTTGTGATACGAAAATTAATTAAATATTTTAATAATCATATAAATATTAATATTAATAATTTTTTTATTTTATATAAATTTATAAATAATAATTTAAGTTTTTAAATCAAATTAAACTTTTATATATATATATATGAGAAGAAATTTTGGACCACTAGACATAACTTGATCCACAGTTAATGCTTGCCAACTACCTTGTATGGAACCATTGAGTTTTTATTATTACCCCTAAGATGGAGCAATTCCAAGTTTTGCAACCTTGTTAATTCTGCATGCGAAAACAACAATAGAGCTTAAATATAGTTTTTTATACATCCTTTCAAAGAATGACCGAAACCATTACACTGGATAGGAAGTGAACCTTCCATGTTATCCGTTATTAATAGTGTGTTTAGTTCGTTATAACAAAAATTTTATTATAATCATATTTTAAAATTTTATGGTAATGTGATTGTTTGGTTTGCAGAATGATTATTTTGTGAAATAATTTATTACAGCTTTATTTCATAAAATCATTAAATAACCATTTCATACCCCACACTCAATGATTATTTCGACGTTAAGCGAAATAAAAAATTGCTTTAAAAAATTTGAATTTCTTACAAACGAATATCAAATCCCATATTATTGTTTTTCACCAAATTAGTTTATTACATCTAATTATTCTATTATTATAAAATAACTATTTTATTTTAATAATCTAAACGTAAGATAAGAGACGTGAGTGCACTCAACAATGACAATGCACTGTTGGTGAAAGCCACTAGCTTCTTCAAATTCCATCAGCTTTCAAAATCTGTAAGGTGGAATTTTATTCAAACTCCTTTTTAAGCATAGCACATGATATTTTATATTATATATATATATATATATTGTATTATAGCTCCCGTATTTTATTTTGGATAATTATTTAATATCATTAATGGAGTGTAAAAATTTCACAAGTAAACCTAAGTGACGTCACGTTATACGATGAGAGGCCACGGTCCCCAAAATTTTAGAGATTCGCTTAACATGTATGAGCATGTGTATTTATATATTAAATATAATCAAATTGATTTTTCGAAATAAAATTTATATTTATTTAATTTTTTATTTTTTTATAACTTAATTTTATATATTACAATGTATAGATAAATATAATTATTAATCTTGGCCTCCAAAAAATTTTTAATTTTTTAACGTATTATGCATTTATTTTTTAATGATTTATCAAATAAATATGATATACATTTATCTTTTGATTTTCTTAAACTCAGCATATTAATTTTAATCATAGATGAACTTTTTTGAGAATATACGTGAATTGAACATACTTCATTTAAAATCGCTTCGTTTAATGAATGAATATTAAAATCTTATTTAAAGTTATTTATTTAATTTGATAAATGTACGTAAATAAACAAAAAATTAAACTTTTTCTTAGTCTATTTGTTACGCACTCGAGTTATTACGATTTTGATTGTAATATTAATTCTTTTTACTAACTTAATTAGGAGAAATATGGTGTTTTCGTTTGAGTTCAATACGTTCTCCATCCAGCCAATTGCAAACAAGGTTAGAAAGTGAACAAATGATAACCTAATATGGTGTTCATACTTGTAATGTCAAAAAAAAAAGAAATGAAGTGAGTTCAAATAATCTTTTTGCCAAATTGATTTAAAGAACAAAAATAGTTGAAAGAGTGAAGCTTTATTATATTTCTAGGGTTAGAGGGGAAAGAAAGAGGGAAACAGAATACAAGAAAGAAGCAATGAAAGAATAGGGGCTTCCCATATTTGAACCAGGAGACATGAAAGTGGAAGAGCAAAACGAAAGTGGGTTTAGTTTCATTGATTCTCGTAGGAAAATTGTTTAGTAAGTTTAAAACATAAAATCTGATTTCGGCTTTCAGTCTTTCTTCCTTCTCTTGCTTAGCGAATGGCTTCAGTATCGAACGCGCGGAAAATTTCATTAGGGTTTTATGTTTTAACCTTTTCCCCAATCTGAAAATCATAATTGAGGGGGTTTTTCTTTTGGATAATCCAGAAAATTAAAAAATGGAGATAGATGATGATTACGTTGAGTATATTCCAGTAGCGAAACGCCGAGCCATGGAAGCTCAAAAAATCCTACAAAGAAAAGGCAAGTCTTGTGCACTTGAACATGAAACTGAAAAATCCGAACTTGCTGAAGTAAAACCTAGTTTACTTGTGAAATCAACTCAGCTTAGAAAGGACCAACCGGATGTCAGTCAATTGGAACATATTGCACAAGAAGAAAAAGAGATGATTTAACATTTATCTGATGGAAAAACACTTATGTCGGTCCGGGAATTGGCTAAAGGGATTACTTATATGGAACCCTTGTCGAATGGCTGGAAACCGCCTTTGCATATCCGAAGGATGTTAAGAAAGGATAGGGATTTAATTCGAAAGCGAAGGCATGTTATTGTTGATGGGGAAGATATTCCTCCACCTGCTAAGAATTTCATGGATATGAAGTTTCCAGATCCTTTATTGAAGAGGTTGAAGGCAAAGGGAATTGTGCAGCTGACTCCAATTCAAGTTCAAGGTCTGCCCGTTATTTTGTCTGGAAGAGATATGATAGGATTGCTTTTACAGGGTTGGGGAAAACGCTTGTGTTTGTGCTCACATTGATTATGATTGCATTGCAAGAGGAGATGATGATGCCAATACTTCCGGTAGAAGGTCCTTTTGGGCTGATTGTCTGCCCTTCGAGGGAGCTTGCTTGGCAGACATATGAAATAGTGGAGCAGTTTTTGATTCCTATGAGGGAACATGGATATCCCGAACTCAGATCGTTTCTTTGTATCGGTGGCGTGGAAATGATGTCTCAGTTGGATGTTGTGAAGAAGGGGGTTCACATTGTTGTCGCTACTCCGGGGAGACTGAAGGATATGCTTGCCAAGAAGAAGATGAATTTAGACAATTGCAGGCACTGTTATAAATTCAACGCTTTTAGTACCACCATTGCCAATTACCTAACCTGCTACTTTTAATCTCATGATGATCAATTTAATATATATTTGAATTTAGCTGGACAGGGTAAGGTAAACTGCTGCTACATGTATTGGCAGGATCAGGGATGCTAAAATGTTATAGAAGCTTAGCTACTACTACTTTAGTTTTTCCTGTTTATTTGTTCACCTATTTAATTATTTCTAAGTACGTTTCCAAGATGTGGTGCTACCTGTTTGTTTATTTTTGGCGAAAATATGTAGCATTCTTTACTTCTCCTTTGTTTTGCAATTTTCATGGATTTATTTTGAAAGACATGATGTCAAACCTATGACAGTCAGCTTTTATTTTGGTTTGCTTGGTAGTTCATTGGCATTGCATTGATTGGGAAAGGAATTTGTGCTTTCTTTTGGTTTTCTTTGTTATTAATTTTCTTTAGATAGCTCTATGCACTTTTGCTAATATGTAAAGCCTAGCTAACCCGCTGCTTTTAGTCATAATCATCGATCAATATATATTCGAAAATTTCTGGATATGACAACTTAAGCTGCTACTATATGCATTGGCGGGATCAGAGGTGCTAAAATGTTATAGGCTTGGCCACTATTGCTTTTCTTTTCCCTGTTTTTTTTTTCTCACTTATTTAATTATCTCTCAGTACTTTTGTCAATATTTAGTGCAATTTGTTTACTTATTTATGGTGAGATTATGTAGGGTTCTTTACTTCTGCAATTTTTCTTGGATTTATTTTCAAGGAAATTATATGGTGTCAAATCTATTACAGCCAGCATTATTTTGGTTTGTTTGTTAATTTAATGGCATTGCATCTATTAGCAAAAGTTTTTGTACTTTCCTTTGATTTTCTTTGTTGATAATTTTGTTTTGATATCACTGTGTAATTTTGCTTATGTGTAATGTTGGTGCTTCTGCGTGGTTTTTTATTTAATTTCAAAGTTAGCCCTTAATTTTGTTTCGATGTCTGTTAAAGCTGGCTTTTTTATACCCCCAAAATATAGATTTTATGTATGTCATGTAAATTGAAAATTTTTTCCTCTAGATATAGAATGATACTCAAGCAATTGGTTTTTCTTTAGCAGATACTTGACATTGGATGAAGCAGATAGACTAGTGGATTAAGGCTTTGAAGATGACATCAGAGAAGTGTTTGATCGCTTTAAAGCTCAAAGGCAAACCCTTTTGTTCTTTGCAACCATGCTTACCAAAATTCATAACTTTGCCAGAAGTGCTTGAGTAAAGCCAGTTACTGTTAATGTTTGAAGAGCAGGAGCTGCAAGCCTTGGTGTGATTCAGGAGGTTGAGTACGTCAAGCAAGAGGCGAAGATTGTTTAACTCCCTGAATGTCTAGAAAAAACCCCTTCTAGTGTTTTAATATTCTGTGAAAATAAGGCTTATGTGGATGACATTCATGAATATCTCCTCTTGAAAGGAGCTGAAGCTGTGGCCATACAACGAGGCAAAGACCAAGAAGAGAGAGATTATGCCATTTCATCCTTTAAAGCTGGCTAGAAGGATGTCTTAGTTGCAACTGATGTTGCATCAGAGGTTTTGGATTTTCCTGATGTTCAACACGTTATCAATTATGATATGTCTGCAGAAATCGAAAACTATGTTCATAGAATAGGATGAACAGGAAGATGCGGTAAAACAGTAATCATGACGACATTTATAAACAAGAATCAGAGTAAGACAACCCTGTTTGATTTGAAGCACCTATTGCAGGAAGCCAAACAGAAGATTCTGCCCATCTTGGCTGAGCTTAATGATCCAATGGAAGATGTGGACGCGATCACCAATGCAGGTGGCGTAAAGGGTTGTGCCTATTGTGGTGGATTGGGCCATCGTATCCGAGATTGTCCCAAGTTTGAGCGTCAGAAAAGCTTGGCTATTGCAAGTTCTAGACGGGATTATTTCGGTTCTGGTGGTTACAGAGAAGAAATTTAATTCGTACTTGTAAGTACTCCACACTCATTTTGGTTTGGATCTTCGGAACCTAGATTGTCCAAACTCAGGATGAGGCCCCTTTACACTTGGCCCTAAAATCTCCGGAACCTGGATTTTCCAATAGAACTTGTGACAGGCTTCTCGCAGCCTTGACTTCTCCCTGCCCCTGTTAGTGTTATGTGCATCAGCATCATCACTATCGATTAGATGTTTTCCAGGTTAGTTATGAAAGAAAGTTGGCGCTAGTGTGCCATTAAAAAGCAAGTGAAAATGTCATATTGTCAGTCCGAGTTTATATAATATTATTTCTGTTCTGATATTTACTTATGCTATTCTTTTATTTTATTTTGTAAGTTGTTATAAAACAGTAATAAGTAATACAAAAGCTTCTGTCTGCTTAAAATCAAATAGATGTTATCTTGTATACAAACCAATTCTCTGTTTCCAAAACCATAAAGCAAACTAAAACTGAAAATGCAATGCCCTGGAAGGTTTAATGATCAAATACCCTGGTTTCTCTGGGGGTTCTTTTTATTTTTATTTTTTTCTTCTAAATAAATAATTTATTATTACTATTGTCATTTAAAATTATTATAACTAGCAGATAATAAAAAGCTTAAAAAATGTATCTGGTTTCTTTCAAAACCCATTGTAGTAATGCCAAGAAAAAGAGAAAATGAGAGACCCAAAGCAATGAGAAGATGACTTGTAACTACGAAGCTATAAGGTACCATACCCGGGGGATTACGAAATAACGAAAAAGTAAAAGTGACCAAAATGCAGGGGAAATATGCATGCATCTATGTATGTATATTTTATTGTTGGGTTTGCCGAGGTTTGATCTTTAATCATTGTTCGTTTACAAGGTTCAGCACAAAATCATAAATAAGCTCTACCAAGGACAGGTGGAGCATTTGGTACTAACTTTCCTCCTTACCTTTTAATATAACCAGAAGTAAAAACAAACTAAGAGAAAAGATTGATTTGTATATGAGAAATACAAGTTCGCAATCAATCTTCAAATCAATCAATGGCGGAATCTCAAATTGCTCAAGGGGAACTGGGGACTATCCCCGCTAAATCCAGGGCATCCCTATTGGTCACACCTATTCCATTTTGGTTCAAATCATTTATCAGATGCTCAAGAAATGTCATGATTAATTCTAAACATTTCTTTATGCATTAATAATCCGGCTAAAGCACCAATCTTGAACCAAGTGTTACACATTAAAGCTTTCAATTAGTTGGGAAATTAGCAATTTGGATTTTTTTTATTACTATGAGAATATCAATTGAGGGAAATGTGGTGGAGTGGAAAGATGCAAACAAGACAAGAAGAAAAGAAAAGGATAATTTGTGACTGATATTTGCTCTAAAACCAACATCTTTAAGATTATATTTCTTGTGAAAAGGGAAATACAGATGGTTAGATGATCTTGAATCTCTCTAAGTAATAGGGCACAAGCAACTACCACAAAAATCTGCAGCCTCAACTACTCAAACAGTGCAATAACATTAGTCCTAAAGAACCACAAAACAGGATAAAAATATAATGCTACAACTTTGTAAAACTAAAAGTAAAGCAATTCGTACATGCTTAAATGAGATTTTTATCCTAGGAAGTTACTCAGGTTTAGTCTGAAAAAAAAAAAAAAACTCGAATTCAAGTTGATTGTTCTCTAGCTAAATTCAAGCCTAAGTTATCGAATGAGCCAAGTCTAAGTATTCTAATATCTAACTTGAGTAGCTCACGAGCTGAGAGTTTTTTTTTTTTAATTTTTTTAATTAGTATTAAAAAATTTCCAATTCGAATTTAAACTCGGACAAAAATAATTGAGTTTGAAATTAAGAATAGAAATCAAGCTCATTTTTTACTAGATAGACAAACCTAATTGAACGAGCCTAAGTAGTTCGGTTTTTATCTCAAATCAAACTTAAAAAACTTTAAAAGTGAAACTTGATCAAGTTCAAACCAAATTTCAAAACGAAAATTTTAACCTTAAACCGAATTTTGAGCTTGATCGAGTTGAACTCTATGCATGCTCCAGAATGTACTCAAACAGCAGGGATTTATATATTTTCAGAACATCAAACCAACCTTTATTTGTCTTGCCTTGAGCCTTAGGGTTATGAATTTGATACACAAAATGTCCAGACATCTTTTTTTATTCAACAGAACAGACATGAACCCAGAAGCATTAAAAAAGGAAAAACAGATTCAGAAACAATACTTCAGGATAAAACCAACATTAATTTTTATGCTTTTTTAAATTAGAAACGAACAATGGTGGGCTTGTAGTCAAATATAATGACCTTCTCCATGTAGGGTAGAAACAAGTTTGCAAATTCGACATGAGCAGGATGAGCTACATATTCTGCAACCCCTTCAGTGCTTTCAAATGTGGATTCAAACAAATGAGTGAAACCTTGATGCATGTTCTCAGCACTAACATCCGTCCCCCTGTTTCACAACCAACATATAATATCATGGAAATGAATTGAAGCATAGTACCCAACAATTTATTGGGCGCAAAAAAAAAAAAAAAACCGCTAACGTCAGCTGAGAGAGGACTGTCAATTCACTGTTAAGTTTCTCCATCTTGCCAATGGCAATAGTAAGTTAGGGAGAAAGGGTGCCTCCTCGCAAATTGGTCGCAGTGACTAGTTCAGGAGAAGGGGTGCCTTCTTGCAAGGTGGTCGCAGTGATAAAGCTCGGGCGACTGTTTACCAAAAACGTAGGTCTCCACAAAGTCGTAAGACCATGCATGGGGGATGATGCCTGCCTAGTGCAGGAAGGTCAAAGAAGTTGGTAAGGATCAGTAATTGGTTCTTTTCCCAGGTAACAACTATATTCTATAGTTCGTAAATCAACGCAAGGAGATTAGACTTGAAGCCTCTGAATTACCAATTACAACTAGAAAAGGGCTAAATTAGAGAAATTCTGAAGGGGTTTCAAGGATTTATGATTCTTCTTCCTGCCATTGCCAAAGTATTACTATTCTATTTTAATTTCAGCATCATTTTGATTACATCTGCCATTGATATAATTTGAGATGGATATCAGTTTAAGCCTCAAAGTAAGACCACAGATCCATCATCATGGACCAAGATAATAATAAATTGAAAATAAAGGGGGAAAAACAGACTGATAAACACTATCATTATGGCTGAAGAAGTGGATCTGAAAATTATTTAAAATACCCATATAGAAAAAAAAAAAAAACCAAGAAAAGAAAGCTTTGATAGGGATATCAATGAAAAAAAAAATGAACTGAAAAAATTGATTGAAAATACCAGTGGAAAGCTTTCATGGGCTCAATGAGGTTAACAAGATTGGCATATCCTTTGATGAGTTCCTCAATCTTCTCAGCTGGGGTTTCATCTTTGAACTTTGCCAACACTATGTGCTTCACAACTCCTTTTGCTTCCTCCATGTTTTTTGACTTTCGTTTTGCCTATTTTCTCTTTATTTAGTTTAAGCTCAGGTTTCACTTTCTCTCAACAACAATCGAATGGGAGTCTTCAAGATCCAATTACTGCCATAATCATTTCAACTTCGTCGATCAAAGACTGTTAAAGGCCATTTTGCTTTTCTGACAGAGTTTTGTACTATCCGAAACACGGCTACCCAATTTAAACCCAATAAACTATCCATGGTGAAACATGCTAGGTTTATAATTAATTACACGGGTAAGATTGGGGTTTCCTTCTCCATTTTAAGATTTGCTTCTTGAATTCTTTTACCTAAAATTGAATGCCCATTTTATCCATTCGAATGTTAAGAATTTTAAATTAAATTAACGTTACGAGTTATTTAAATAAATTATTTAAAAATTTAATAAAATTAATAATATTAAAAAAATGTTATATATTTTTATAATTAAAAAATTATTCACTCAAATTTAAAATTATCTTTTATTTTTTACATTTTCTTATCCATTCATTAAAAAAATCCTATCCAATCATTTTTCTTTTAAAAGTAATTACCTAATTCAGAAAAAATGCTTATCTTTTTTAATAATATAATAATCTCTCTTAAATTCTTTTTTTTTATTAAATATCACCTTTTTCACTCTAATTTTGAAAATATATCTTTTTCATCCAGCCCGATTCTAGTTTTTATAAAATGCAAGTGTCTATAATTGGAATCCCAACTTTCTTTGTAAAGTATATGTAATAATTAATTGGAATGCAATGCATGAAATTTTATAAATATAATTTTTGCAAAAAGGAAAGAAACTGTATTCATATCAATTTCTTACTACATATATATATATATATATGTATGTATACATGATTTTGTAGATATATCCAAATTGAACAAAATGATTGCTCTTTTATCAATTTCAAAGTCCAAAACGACCTTAATTTCCTAAATTGGACTTCCCTTGCCTTGCCATTTTCTCATTAGTCATTACCATTTACAATACACAGCTTTAATACAAAAGATTTGTTTTTACATGTTACACAAAAATAAATTTCATGTAATAATTTAATGGGAGCAATTATCTAATTACAATTAAGAATTATATCGAAGTCTACTACTTATAAGTGTAAGCTCTACATAATTTTTTTTATGGACCTTACATAATATTAAATGTTGATCGATTTAGGGTTGTTTAATTATAGTAAGTGATATACTCTTCGACTTAATGCTATAAGTTTCATACTTAAAAGAAAAAATATACTACTCGTCCAACCATTTTTATCTTAAATATTTCTGCTTGTTTACATGGCATGTAACTCTCTCTCTCTCTCTCTCTCTCTCTCTCTCTCTCTCTCTCTCTATATATATATATATATTAATTTACCTATGGAATTTGTAAAATTCTCTTTTAATTTAATTTATCCAATTATTACATGCTATAGATAGCACATTTTTTCTTGTAATTGATACGGCAAGTAGGATGACTTTCCTTTAAACCACATTGGTGTATATCTTCGTGCGAATGATATAATTTAATTGTCCATAATTATGAAATTATTAAGGAGAATGATAAATAAAACAAATAAGTATAGAGGCAAATACAAATACATGGACATCAAAAACAGTTCTCTTCATGTTGACCTTGGTGAAAAAAGTCTACATTCGTCAATCGGAAACATTATGTAGTTCAATATAAGACAAAAAGGTATGTAAATTCAATAGATTTTTATATTAAACGAACACTTAGGCAATTGCTTAAGAAGTTTTAAAAAGAGATCAAGGAATTTGGCTTTAAAAAGTAATAAAGCTTTTCTAAAACCATAAAAGATTTTAAAGGTCATTTAACTTCTAGAACCAACATGAAAAGTGTTAATGAGACTAAGTCCATTTTAAATCAATTATTGGACATTAAGGACTTAGCTCTTGTTGATATGATTTTAGGTGTTAGGGTTTATGAAAAGAATAATAAATTTATTATTTTACAATCCAATTATATAGAAAAGTTACTTAAGAGGTTTGATCACTTTTATTAAAAAGGAAAAGGAAAAAACTAGTAAAACACTTGTAGATCATTTTAATAAACTTGGGCTTAATAGAAGAGAAATTGATAATCAGAAGGAGAACTTTAAAATCATAGATAGTTTAATTTATGCTGTGAATTATACTAGATTGAACATTGTGTTTGCTGTTGATACATTGAGTCAATTTACTAGTAATCATAACAATGAACATCGACATTAATTGAATAGATTATTGAAATACTTAAAAGCATACTCTAAATTATAGTTTGCGTTAGTGATACTCTTATTTTGTAATGTTATAGTGACACAAATTGAGCCTCAAATATTCTAAATCCACTATTGGTTGGTTTTTTATACTTATTTACACTATTTACATTTATATTTAAATTTTTTTATTTAAAATATATAAAAATATTTTTTTTCATGTCTTATTACATCTATATCCTCATATTTTAAAAATTACTATATTATTTTATTTGCATCGTATTATATTTATATCTCGTATTTTCATTCACAGATGGTAGGGTCAAACCGAATTTTTAGCCATGAGTTTGGTGGCAGGATCCTAGAGCTTGTTGGCACAGTAGTGGACCTGCAAGAAAGGGCCATTATAGCAATTAGCTAAGCAATAAGAGGGAGTTTGAGGCTTAATTTTGGTCCATTATGGTAATTTTAAAAGCTCAATCTCCCCTAAAATTGTAATATTTAAATTTTATTTTTTATTAAAAATATTTAATATAATTTTTTAAAACTAAATAAAAAAATTTTAGTGGTAACCCAACCCCAAAGCCAAGTCGAGATATAAGACAGCGACTGAAACAAACATTATCTAATCTAACCTTCAAAGGTTTTGAAAATAATGATCTTGAAAATTGGTAACCGGATAAAGATCCTCTCTCTTCAAAATGAGGCGAATTCACAATCACGCACAAGACTAGTGGCAGGACCGACCGGCCTTTGCATGATTTAGCAAAGTTGTTTTCAATTTATTATGGTCTATTTTCAATCCAAAAGGGTAATTTATATGTTATGGATTACTAAATTTAGCATTATTTTTTTATAAAAATCATAAATTTTGAAGTTTATTAAATGAAATTATTAAATTTTTATCATTAATAAATTAGGTTACTTAAGCTAATCTTGTTAAGTAATTCTAACGAAAAAATTGATTCAATGTGTATACATAACATATTTTTTATATCTCATCAAGATAATATCTGATAAAAATATATTACGTATGCATACTGACGTAAGTGACTTGATTTGTTAATAATAAAAGTTTAGTAAAAAGATTTGATAAAATTAAAAGTTTATAATTTATATAAAAATTGATACAAAATTCAATAACCCAGGATATAAATTATCCCAATCCAAAATTGTACTTGGCCTTATTCTATTTGTTCTTTTTTTCTTTCTAATTTTATGGAATTTAATATTTTATTTCAGCAAAAATAATATTTCTCTCTCTCTCTCTCTCTCTTGTTTTTTCTTTTTACTCATATGAGAACATATTTTATTTGTGTATATTTAATATTTTTAATTTTCATGAAAATAAAAAGCAAGATTATCAACTATTCAAAAATAATATATATAAATTATTATTTTATACACTATTAATAGAGTGTAAAAACTTTATAAATGAAATTAATGTAATAATATATATCTTATTTAAT
>JBBYHO010000002.1:12655652-12665841 GCA_038382025.1 Adansonia gregorii
TTAACTACCCTCAGAATGCACTCGACCGACTTACCTAGCCTTGGAATTGACAGGCCGCGGAACTATGATAATATTACGAACGATAATATAATACAAATAAAATAATTAAAATATAATATAAATATATTTGTATAATATAAATTATTAATATATTAAAATTTATATAAATATAAAATATTTTAAATGTGATTATAATTTAACAAAATATATAAATATGATTTAAATATATAAATTATCAAATTTATTTCAAAAGTTCAAACAACCTATTACCTAACCTATTTCTTCTCTGTTTAAAATAAAGCAAGCTAAAGGGGAGCTTGGGAGAGGGTAAATACTAACAGATAAATATATATAGACACTAACATATCTATATATATATATATATATACACACACACATGTATGGGAGAAAAAAACACTTACACAAATGTAAAATTAAAATAATTTTACACACTTGCATGACCATCAAATTTCATATCCTATTCTCGTAAAGTATACACCTTAAGTTTCGATTAAATTAAAAAATGCCTAACTATTTAAAAAACTTTTAACCGTTAAATATAAATTAAAAAAATTAACATTTTCAATTGATATGATCAATTTGAGATTAATTTAACATTTTATATACACGACGAGTATAATTATATCACTAAATTCAATAATAAAAGTTATTTTAATATGTAAGACTAATTTAATTTTACACTATACAAAATTAATTTAGTTTTACAATAATAAAAACATCCCTCCATATATGCTGTCATCAATTAAATGAATACTAAATCAATAAAATTACTTAAAAACTTAATATATAACAATGATATAAATTTAAGAATAATAATGTATTTTTCTATAAGAACATAATCCACTAATTAGATTTTTTTCTTAAGAAAAACATAAATTCTTTTGCTTACATTTTTTCCGATCGCCTATATAATGAGTGTGCCGTAATCAAGTATATATTATGTGCTTTAACTTTCCGCCAGGTTTCTAAATGGAGTTATCATATATAGATTTGATAATTTTGAACACAATATAATTATGACATGTAAAATATAAAATGAGCACAACATAAATATACAAACATGTTAAAATTTATATAATAAAAATAATTAATGTATCAAAATTTATATATAGTACGTTAAAGACAATTATTTCATGTAAAAATAGATAAATACGATAGAAATTCATGAATTATCAGATATAATTATATCTATTCACTCGATGGATAGCACATGCTCAAAACAATAACAAATATGAAGTTCGGTTCAAAATTAACGCCCAACTTTTATAGCATCATGCACCCAACCCCAACCCCATGCCAAAATCACAATTCAACATCAACAGGAACAGTAAGAGGCTAAGGTACACAGAACTAACCCAACACTTGTGAAAGATGGCAAGTAAAAACTGCAACTGCATCCTGCAAATGACTTGATCGAAGGTCTTCCGGAATGGGAGCGCTGAAGACGGTATCAAAGCAGCTTAACTGGTCATCAGGCGTTCGACCCTCACTAACATCAGAAAGCAGCAAATTACAGATCTCCTCCGCCATCTTCGAATAAGCCACCCTGCACCATAGTTTCACAGAAATATATATCAATGACTACGGAACAAGGCCCTGAAGGAGAAAACCTGAACAATACATTAAACCATAGAAAAGAACGATTAAAGCAAACTGTTTCATGACGATCCAACAAATGATTCCATAGCTGGCACTGAAACATTAAGAGGTAAGTAAATCAGAAAAGATGTCTCCAACTAAAGCTGTGAGCATATATGCTTCCCATAGTGGGATGCTACATGTAAAAAGAAATTAGAGGCAAAACCCCTTGGATTGTTTTCTAAGAATCACTTGGCATTTCTGTTAAATTTATTTTTCTAATAATTTACAGGAAACATTTTTTTCAGTAAATTCACTTATCAGCTACCTATTAAACAACTTTTTTTTTCAAAAACTATGATACCAGTAAGCATCCAACTTAAACCAAACCGGCCAACACAGCAACTAATAGTGCCATAGAATTTCTCATAAAATTCCCCAGAAAATAATTTAAGTGGTGCCAAAATCGGAAAAACACTGCAGTATGTCAATAAATGGTGAATCATCCTCACGAAATTCATGGCACAATGTGTATAATTCAGACATTAAAAATTAAAATAAACAGCATTTTAATAAATAAAAATGCTTATTGCAGGGAAAGGATGCTTTTCAAAGGAAAACAGAAAGGCTTGTAATTAAAATGAAGAAAAATTGGATCAAAAAAAAAAAGAGGAAAAAAATAGGGAATTGGATTTTTCAACATTAAAATGAATAACACCAAGATGACAGAACACCAACTCAGCTAGTAACTTGATATAAGCAGGCACATAAAGCACCAACAATGCCAAATGATCCAACTAAGCAGTTGGTCCTTGATTGCAAGATACCATTTTCAGCTTCTTCATGTCATAATCTTGAATTTGCATATGATTTGACTCCCTCTCTTTTTCAAATCAAGGTTAATTTATTACTGTTTAAAAAGTGGGTCCTATTAGACAATATAGCTCAAGTGATAGCATTAGACATAGATCTGCTCTCAAGTAGGTAAGTAATAATTTCTATCTGATTTACACCAAAACTCATGCAAATAAAAAAAATTAGACACAATAACACAGCTAAATATTGACGACTACAGCTTTGTTTACCCAACATATTCCATGACAGATCATTAGTAGCCGCGAAAAGAAAGTGCTCCAATTATGTGAGCTGACAATCACAGGAATATTAATTGAATAACATTGTAAGTTTAATAATTTCCCCGTTCCGCTATTAGGTACTTGACAAATTTCAGACTACAGTTAACAGAAAAATGTGAAAGGCAAAGAACGTTGTTCTTCGGTGTCATTAATTAGCTGTCAAATTTCTAACAAACAAGTAAATAAAAACTATAACATACCATAAGGAAAAAAGAAACGTGTAAGTAAAATTATGAGAACTTGTTATACAGATATAAGCTAGCTAAAAGGAGATATCATTGAATTTCAGGATATATTAAAAAAGAAGGTATGTATATGAATTAGCCAGCCCAGACAGATGGTTGAGACATTATGCAGCAGACTTTAGTCACTTTACCAGCTAAGCTAGTTAAAACGTTTCATAATTGTGAAATTAAAATACAAGAACCCATTCTTGTATTAAAATTTAGCGCCGCTACAAGCTGAGTTTCGTATTAAAACTTGGAGATGTGATCGGTTCCATTCTATATTCAAATGTGATCTATCTATTTATCTATATATATTCAGACACAAATAAGAAGAGATATTAACGTAAATACCTAGCATCAACAGGTAACCTGTCACCCCAAACTGCCAAAGACTCATTTAAACAGCCAAGAAAGTCTTTACAGGCTGCACTTTTGGTGTCAAGGGAATCCTGAAAATTGCACCAACATAATCATCAGCATTTGCAAAAGGAAATACGTAAAATCAAGTTGGATGAGATTTCATAATTTTAGTTCAACAGCTTAAGGCTGCAATTGCTGAATCTATTACAAATCTAATAGGGAGATGTGGGAAGAAAAAAGAGATATTTACAGGAGAAATGGCATCATTATTATCCAAGCTGATTCCAAATGTTGAAAATTAACTCATGATTTGATTACACAGGCAAAGTAGCTAGCAATATTTTCTTTCAGCTGACAAGCTTTACGCTTTTCAACCATATTTTACGTTAATAGAAGTAACATTCTAGCATGCAACTTCGTTCAACAGCAATGCAGCTTTCAAGCCAAAATTATTTTGAAAACATTAAAGGAAAAGAGTGTAATGAGCAGCGAGCAAAATTCACAATTCACCTTCCCCAAAACACACCATGCGGTAAAACCACCACAGTCCCTTTAGGGCCTCTGGAACCAAGGCTTTAACCAGGGAGATGCATTCTTATTATTAGGATATTAACTGGAAGGCAAAGTCATGTGTCTTAATCATGCTGCACTTCGCTTAAAGTGCCACCAGACTAAGATGAAGCCATAGTTTACAAGTGATAGTCTAGTAGGAAGAACATGACTCACGCTAAGGATCGCACTCAACACAACCCCATAATCAGTAAGTTGTAATTCATGACTGATACAATAACAGGAAAGGTATGGTTCATTAATAAATGGTGCATCCAACAAGCTTTAGCTTATCTCCAGATCTAGATTCTATGGCCTTGATAATTTGCATCAGTTTCTTACCAATTCACCCATAGTCTTGTTATCCTCCTGGAATGAACTTCTTAGTACATAGAATGAAATATAAATTCCCGCTCCCAAGTCCCAATTTTCAATTTCTGACTTATGTTCCTCCATGGATGTTGCAATCCTCCATACCTCTGAGTCGTTGGCTGCATTGAAAAAATAAAAAAAAAAAACTGGGTCAACAATATTGATAGCATTTGAGACTAATCAGTCTCAAGTGACCTAAAATTGTGCATTTACATTCTTCAATCAGTATGAATATCTCAAAAAAGAAACATAAATTGGTTTTTGAAACAAATTCAAATAACTAAGATTGACCTCAAAAGTTAGTAGAAATCAGCATCTATAATCTCAAGATAGTACAAGTTAAGGGAGCCATCCACCTCCCAAGTGATAAGACACATCCATAGATCGACATGGCAATGTATGCTCCAAAATACATTAATATGAACAGGAATTCATAAAATGAATTAATAAACTCCAGTGATTGTATAGCTTAATTAGAATTCTCAAGTTTTTCAAGAATAAGTACTTTTTCCCCTTCAAACATCATTTTTCTAGTAGCATCTAACTTCTTTTTTTGTAAATGTTTTACAAGGATAAATGGATATTTTTAAAGGTGTGATGGATATTTTTAAAGGTGTGAAGGGCTAACTTGTATATTGAGAAAAAAAGATTCAGAGGCGGTTCTATCATGCTACGTATTATTGTGTTTCATCAGATCCATAATAGACATGAAAATTCCTTTGAGGTCTAAACCAGATAAATTCGGTAGTTCACAACATTATAATCATTTTTATGTACTATAAATTTTATATCATGATTTTTTATTTTATTTTTTACTGGGAACGAGAAAAGGGGGAAGAGGGAGACCTTGAATTTGGTTTAAAGTCACATCAACAAGGCATTAAAAAAATTTTAAAAAAAAAGTTAACACAATAACAAAGCTCAGAAGGCACATATGAATTACTTAATTTGCAATAAGATCATACCAGATAAGAACAATGCATGAGCAACAGAAGTCACGAAAATAGAATGAGCCTTTTGCCAATTTGCACATTCCAGAAAATGCTCCAGAGCCTTAGGCAAATCCCCATGGTAATTGAAATAAACTGCCTGCATCACACGAGGAAAATTTTCACGATTTGAAATGACACTTGATTTTCAAAGAATCTTTCAGTGCTCTCTCTCTCTCTCTCTCTCTCTCTTTCTCTCTCTCTCTCTCTATCCATCATGCATCCGGACATACAGACACAGCGATGAGAATACAGCAGGACAAATCAAGATTGATAGTAATTTTAAAAGGAGTTAATCTTCAAAAAAATTAGATTTAAAGATTCCACCCAACCAGGATGCTGATTTTCAGCCATTATGAAAAGAATCTAAATTAAAGATGGATCTAGCCCACAGAGAGCGTCTAATGTTCTAGCTAAGCTCTGAATACTAGCATAGAATAGCACTCAGGCTAGACCAACAAGAAGTTAAAAAACAAAGGCTTCAGATCTAGAAAAACCAATAGCATACCATAGCTTCATGCAACCATTGCAATGGAATACCCAAGTCCTCGATAAATTGGCGCTGTGATTCTTGTGAACTCCAAGATTCGCAATATTGGAACAAAATTTCCCTGATTAGAATAGCTTGAAGGTAAGGATAATCGTCACAATAGGGCATGTGAAGGGCTACATAGATAGCCCAATGACACTGTCCCTGACATATTAACTGGGATATAAGTCCCATGTCAAGAGCTTGAAGATCATTAGAATGCAAAGCGCCAGCAGCTTCCAAGATAGCCCGCTGATGCCAGATCATATGGTAGTCAAGTGGATCATGTGTTGAAGAGGAGGTGCTAAACATCGTCTTCAGAGAGCATAGTTGACTCTCTTCACTGGCATGCATAAGCATAAGATAGTATGAAAGATCAAATTTTTCCACTCTACTCCAATTTGCATTCTCTTCAACTGATCCTTCATCAATGTAAATTGGAACAGGAAAGGGAGCTTTTCCATCATCAAGAAGGTGCTGATAAGTTCGAAACACAACAGGCAATGCAGTATCCGGAGACAGGTGATACCACATTAACAATCCTAAGAATCTCTTCCAGTCAATCTTGATACCATGCAAAGCACCATGAATATTACCAGCAAGCAACTCATAAAGCCGAATCCGGTCCTTCTCAATGAAATCGAAGTCCAGTCCATTAATTCTCCAAATCTCAAGCTGTCTTGCAACATCAGAACGGTTAACAGTTGATCCACCAGCTTGGCTTAGTAAACAAGCCAATCTCACATCTCCTTTAGAAGCAGCCAGCTCCACAGCTGCATCCAGTTGTCGCCCGGTCAAGAGAAAGAATAAGTGTTCCAAGTAACCTGAATCATTCACAGAGCTTACTTCTTCCTGTACACGGTGACATACGCTTTCTTGCAGCCAACAACTAAACTCTGCCCTCCTAATAAGAGGAAGTGCTTCCAGGTCAACTTCTGGAGGACCTTCCTTGGTATCTTGCATCATATCTTCCTCATTATCAGCAGCCATAGATTTCAGTTGACCAGTATTTTCCCTTTCAGAAAAAAGAACTTTTATCAATTCCCAGACCATCACTTGATGCATCAAAACCAAGCGCGCAGAAGAAGATAAACCAGGAACCTCCAACTGCCTCTCAATAATGTCTATATAGCTCCTACAAATCTCTGAAAGCTCTAGGCGATTAGAAACAACCTTCAGAAGCTTCAACTTAAAAAATCCAACTTCCACTTCTTTCTCTTCATAATTTAGAGCTTTGTGAAGATTCAAAGGAGCAGCAAAAGCAAAGTCAACAAGTTCTTCCTTTACTTTATCATTTTCATCTCTAACTACTTTATCAATTGCCACTTTTTCTACATTGATTACAGAAGATAATACTCTCTGGGCATCATTGCTACCTACAGGTGCACCAGAGTGGACAAGAATTCCATTTGGGCCCCAACCTACACGAAAGGACCTACCCATGAACAAAGCTGCATCAACTATGTTGCGAGAATGGCTTCCAGTGACAGGTGTCTCTTGTTTGATGTCCAGCTTGAAGCCTTCCTTTTTTATCGTCTTTAATGGCATGCCCTTATTTTCTTGTGTCATCAGAACAGTCCCAGATGAGTTTGAATCAAAAGTACCAGAGTTATACTCAAGCAAAGCAACTGGTGTTTTCCGTACAACAGGTGGGCTAGACCTATGGCTTATCCTCTGGTTAGAGTTATGCAAAGAAAACCTTATATATTCTTTAGCAGAGGCTTGTTTCTGATCAGAAACAGTCCCTCTAAAATCCTCAAGCTCCTCTTCTTCCTCAACAGGAAACATCAACATTCTCATTTCTTTCATCTTCACTGGGTCCAGCCCAAGATGTGCAGGCAGAGAATGAGAAAGCAGTGGTCCATTAGTGTTCAATTGCATATCTTCATCAATCTCAGAACTCCCACCACCATTTGTTGCCTCAGGATCTTGGACAGCCCCTGTTGCATCATCCATTATAATATCTTCCTCCTCATCTTCACTCAACCCAAATCTGCTGAAATGGTCAACCAAGAATTTCCATTCACCATTTGCAGGGTCAAAAGCAATGAACTGTGCCCCTTGACACCTCATACTCTCTCTTAATTTCTTAACAATACCATCTACCTCCTTCTTTTCCAAGTCTAAATTTTCAATTTGAAGTATCAAAGTTACCTCAGCAGTCTTGTTAAGGCCTTGACCGACCATGGGCTTATTGCCGTCATCTTCATATACAATTACCTTGTGCCTATGGAACTTCACAATTTGATCTAAATCCAACCCTCTAACATCAGTTTTTCCAAAGAATTTTATGCACCCATAACCAATTCTTCCAACAACAAAATCTGGAACTCGGCTGCAATAACCAGGATCCAAGAGTTCCATTGTTACCATATCTTTCAAGCTAGGTTCCATATAGTAATCAGCGGAATGTAGACTAGGTAAAGATTCCTCAATCTTTCTCAAAACATCATGTGGCAAAAAATCAGTAATTGCAGATATCCTTCTCTTCTTGTATAGTGATGTAACATGTAAATCACAATTTTGGTCTGTCCCACTTGCTGTACTACAAATTTCATGCAAAGTACCTGCAACTACAACTCGAATATTGAGTAATTTCAACTAACTTGCATCTCTAATTAGCTCAAAAATACAAATAATAATAATCAATAAAAAAGGACACCCATTTTGACCAACCAGCCCAAGCAAACAAATGCGTTAAAACCATTCCTAAAGTACTAATCCTTGCAGAACCCCAATGAAACTCTAAAGGGAACAAAATTCAGTTCAAAGTTCAAACACAAACACATGCACACGCTGATACCACACACATTTTCATCCCCCCGATTTCTCCCCAAAAAATAAAAATCTTCAAAGTTTGCAGATCTATAATTAATACCTACAGAGAACATCTTAGGTAACAAAAAATGCGCATCAAATAGACAAGACCCAGAAACTTAATAGCTAATCGAACTCAAGAACACAAAACTTGGAGAGAACATCTTAACCAACAAAACTGGGTACCAAACTGACAAGACTTAGAAACTTAATAGCTAATTGAACTCAAGAACTCGAAATCTTGAACTCTAAACACGAAACAACAAAATATATATATATATATATATCTAAAGTGCAGGAATTGATTGGATTAATCCCAAGTTTAAATCTCAGATACATTTTTAGAAAGAAAAGAGGGGATTACCTGAATCCAGGAGTAGAGAAGCGGAAGCCATAACTGCAAAGTAAGGGGGGGGAAGGGGGGTAGTTTCGAGTTCAGCGGCAGTTTTAGATCCCTGAGAGTTCAATCACTTGAATGAGAAGCTGGTGAAGTAAAAGAAGAGGGAAAACGAAGAGAAAGAGAAGGAGTTGAAGTGACAAAAGTGAGAGACGAATGGAACGGAAAACCTTTCTAGGGGTTGGGTTCTGGTGTTTTTCAGCATTTGGGTGCACCAGGGTTTAATTAAAACTCCAAGGAGCTCCAATTTCTGACTCGAGCTCAGGAAGGGTCTAGTCAGTGTACAACCTCTCTCTTTTATTAATTTATTTTTAAATATAAGTTTAATTATTTTTAATTATTATTTAATATAAATATAATTTTAATATATTTATTTTTTAATATAAATATAAATATAATTTTTTAATTATTTATTATATATACATTCACTTTAATTTAATATCTTTAATAATTTTTTAATATAATTTATTTTACCATTACTAATGTAATTAAATTTAAATACATATTATACTATTAATTTTAATTTAATGTGTTTAATGATAACTTTGGATATGATAAAAAATATGAACATAACATGAATATATAAACGTATCAAATTCATAAGATATAAATTATTAATATATTAAATTTTATATAAATATATAAAATCTTAAACATAATTATAAAAAATAATATAAATATGAGACACATAGATAAATTATTAAATTTAATAAATGCGATTGCGTAGTCTCATTGCATTGGATGTCCATCTAATAAATATGTTTTGGTTAATATATGATGTGCAGTTTTGAGGTGGAGGTTTTCGAGAAGCATTTAAGAATTCATTATTTAATGGTGCTTTACATTTTTTAAAGAAAATAAGAATGGAAAACATATATACATAATAATACAAACCAATCACTATTATTTAATGATATGAGGTTTTCTTTAACGTTAGTACAATAATAAATAGTTATTAAGTACTAACAATAAAAAAATAAAAGGTTTTATACAGGGTTTTATAATTATAATATCTTTATGCATCAAATTCATGTTTTTAAAATTGTTCATGTTCATTGTATTGTCAAGATGAGACATTGGTAATGTTTTAAAGATTAATACATATTAAGCCTTCTTATTTATTAAGTAAGCAACCATTCTCGTGAGCTAAAGTATAAAGGATACTTGAGATAATATGAAAGTATTTATTGTTGAACAAGTTCATTAAACATGGC
>JBBYHO010000002.1:12703460-12737517 GCA_038382025.1 Adansonia gregorii
CAATTATAAAAATATAAAAAATAATTAATATATAATATAATATAAAAAATAATATTAATATGATATAAATATATAAAAATTTATATAATAAAAATTATTAATTTATTAAATTTATATAAGTATATAAAATCTTAAATATCATTATGATACGTAAAAATGCATGCATGCACTAAGAACAAAATGGTGGTTAGTGATGAGAGTGAGAGAGAGTGTGGAAGAATGTGATGTGAATTAATAACAGCTGGAGCTGAAATTAGTGTTTGATAATTTCTTTTGTTGCGTGGGGGGGGGGGGTGTGCAGCGTCAGGGCAACAATTGATAGATACAAGAAAGCGTGTTCAGATGCATCAAACCCGGTATCTGTTGCTGAAGCTAACACTCAGGTAACCTTCTTCAGTATATCTTTAATTAATAATTAACTAAATTAATTAATTAATTGATTTTCTATGTAACAGAAATTTTGGGAAAATGATTTTAATTAGCTGTTTTTACTTTATAGCTCAGTTGGATGAGATTATCAATTTTGATTTTTGATACTTAATTCTGATTCTCTCTCTCTCTCTCTCTCTCTATATATATATATATATAAATCAATTCAGTTTTACCAGCAAGAAGCCGCCAAACTCCGACGACAAATTCGTGATGTTCAGAACATGAACAGGTAATTACATCATACCATCTTGTTTTCAAGCTCACTCAAAGGTGTCATCCACGGCTGTTTTTCCCTTCTTTTTCTTTTTTTTTTTTTTTTTTGTTTTCTTTCTTCCCTTTTCTTTACTGGAAAAAGCTTCATGAATGATGTTTCTTCCATTGCAGGCATATCCTTGGTGAAGCTCTAAGCTCTCTGACATTGAAGGAACTCAAGAACTTGGAGGGAAGATTGGAGAAAGGACTTAGTAGAATCAGATCCAAAAAGGTTTTTTTTTTTTTTGGCTAATTCATCCTTTCATCCTTCGGTTATTCATTTATTTCATTAAAGAAAACATTCTTATTTACTCCCATTCTTCAACTCTACCAGAACGAATTACTATTTGCAGAAATCGAATTCATGCAAAAGCGGGTAACTTTTCATCCTATACTCTTTTTACATCTTTGTTGTTAATGTCAGGGATTAAAAAATAGCAGTGGCATAATGGTATCGCGGCCACTTTTTTACAGTAACGACACCGCTTCGTCACCGTTAAACGCTGAAGTATCAGTGTGAACTTGCAAAATAATGACCATAAGTAAGAAACAAAATTGGAAGCATGCAATTGGAGCATGTTCATAAACTAGTTTCTATGACTCCTATAAGGCAGTTGAACATCCTTTTTGATACCCAGAACCAATGGTATATATCAACTCCATCTATTTTACCTTGTGATTCATAGATCAATGCTGATGGGTAAATCAATATCCTCATCTTATTAATGACTGTAACTGCGTATTTCTCTAGGAAGTCGAGCTCCAGAACGATAACATTTACCTGCGAGCAAAGGTAAACGTACTGCATTACTCTCTCTCTCTCTCTCTCTCTCTCTCTCTCTCCAACGGTGATTGCAACGCAATGCGATTTCGACTTTCACCACCGCCGATATATTTGGTTGATATTTATCCCATGCAATCCTAATACCATTCATTGTATAGTAATCGCAATTTAAATTTTTACTTATCCTATTTCGATCATTCATGGAAGAGCTAGGTGTTAACCAGCGCTGTACATCTTGGGTGATGCAGATAGCTGAGAATGAAAGAGCACAACAACAACAACAACAATCGGAGCTGATACAAGGGTCGTCGTCTGTCTACCAGACTGTGACTTCACAGCAACATTATAATCGCAACTTCCTCCCTGTAAACCTCCTGGAACCCAGCAATGATTACTGCAACCACGACCAAACTGCTCTACAGCTTGTATAAGGTTAGATATTACTACCATTTACTGACAAGCTAGGATTTAAATTGTGATCGTAAATGAGTTTTTGGTGATTGTGTTTATTGTGATTGTAAATTTAAATTATAGTAAATATCAAAAGAAGAAAAAACAAAAACCACGAAGACTATATAAGGTGAAAAACTAAAAATGTAAACTTCAATGGGATTATATTTCTGGGATCAACACTGATACGTTGGGAAACAGTCACTGAAACCATAGCATGCACGTATATAATGGTAGATCATTCTCATATTCACGAAAATAATGCATAAAAATTATATATGTGTGTTTGTGTGTTCACATCTACATTCTGATGTATATTTCTTTCTGGGATTTAATTTTTTGGTGCATCTGAAACGCAGGTACCAACTAATTAATGCTCTACCAAGCTTCATCTCCGGTTAAAGCATATATCTGAGCTTGGGAACTATATAAATATATATATTTATATAGTTTTATGAATAGCCGAAAACTAGTTGGTGAATGTTGATCATCAAGGTGGGGAACTTAGGTTGTTTTGAATACTACTTGACTCCTTTTTAACTGTTCTATTCGAATTATTCTCGTATTTTGCAAAAATCACTAGAATTTAACATGGTTGATCTCTCATCCCTTCTACTTCTTGCTTCATTATTTGTTCAACTCAAAATTAAAACTAGATCAAGTGGTGTTGTGACTAGAGATGTAAACGAAACACCTCGCAAATTATTTTGATTTGGTAAAAAAAAAAAACCTCAAATTTGGCTCAATAATTGTTGAGCCGAATTTGAAGCTCAAGTTACCAAGCGAGCCAATTCGAATATCTTTATACTTAACTCTATTAGCTTACAAGCCTAATCAACCTTTTCATTTTTAATGTATACAACTCAAACTTCAATGTAAATAATTAAGTTGTTGTCTAGCATAAAATTCGAGCTCAATTTTACTATATAAATGAATCAAATCGAGCGAGTTTATAAAGTTTAATTTTTATCTCGAATCAAACTTTGGTTTTAAAAATGAAACTTAATCAAATTTGAAGAAGCTTTTACCCTCAAATTTTCAGTCAAATTCAAAATTCTTGCTACTTGAGCTTAGTTTGGCTGTATTACATTCCTAACTAGGACAATTAGTTATTTGTTTTTGCATGTGTCTCTCGAAGTATGGTATCAAGATTTTCGGTTGGAAGGAACAAAATTCTTAGATTTAAGCTTTGAGGACGAAATTATAATTCTTAATTGTCCAAACCGAAACAAAATTCTATTTAACTATAAGAAAATTTTAGGAACTTTCATGGTCGATCGTCCCCTACGTCGATCCTTAGACTTCTTGAACTTGGATATATGTAGCAAATTAGTCTAGCGTTTTTTTTATTAAGCCGAGTATATTTTATTACAAATCCAAAAAAGAATTTAAACTAGTAACAATTAAACCTACTTATGAAGTTAAAAAATTATATTATCAATGTATTTGATAATAATCTTAAAATAAATATTACCATATGATCCCTGATTTAATATAATTGTTGTTAAGTACCAAACATTTATACAATTAAGAAGTCAACTAGAAATTATCGTAAGTTGATTAAGTAGCATATATTGAATAACACCCTCTTGTGTACAAGACCTTTTGATAATTGGGTTAAGAAGATAATGCTTCATCATTAATTTCATCGTTTGTCACAACAGGAATCGGATTTCAGAAGATGACGCCCCTACTCTGATAAATTGCTTGTATAAGATATTGCCGAAGATCCTCCTAGCATCCCGGTTTAAAAAGGTAATTGGCAATTTGGTGAGCGACCCACAGTCAGCTATTGTGGCAAGTAGATAGATTTTGGACGGTGTATTGCTGGCTAATGAAGGGATCGATTCTTTGCGCCGCCCCACCCCCCCCCCAAAAAAAAAAAAAAGAAAACGGTGGGATAATCATAATTGTTTTAATTGGTGTTTTATTATTTATGAAAATTAATGAGTTAATTGGTCTCATTGAAGAAGTCTTCCTTCTATGATGTGGGAGCATGACATGCAGAGAAAACTACTGAAAGACTGTCTAATATCTCAAACTTCGATGATTCAGCTCTAAAATGACCACTCTGCTACCATGAATGAAGAAAATAAAACAAATATATAAGTAGATAAATAGACCTTTCTTAAATTTCAATATATATATATATATATATATATCCACCCATTCTGTTTGGAATTTGGATGATGCATTTATTAACAAACTTCAGCTGCAAAAGGCTCATGGGATGAGGAATAAATCTATGAAATAGAAAAAGATTTTCCCTATCATGCAAGACCAAGCCTACGAACCCAAACCAAAAACAAAGTCCATGAGTACTTGCATTGCATAAGCATAACTGCTGCTAAAGGAGCAAAAATCTCCCAGACCATATGTTCTAGTCGGGTAATCGCAAGAAGACAACTGACAATCCATTTTTCCAGGGAATGCTATTAACATGCCAAACTGGTTTCCCCTCCCTTCGGTTCCCTTCATGTCTTTTCTTTTTTCTTTCTTTTTCTAAGTTTTCAAATCAAATAACAGCTAAGATGTCACTGTGTATTAAATGAAAGAATTAAATCAATTTTCATATGGTTTGTGAAAAGAAATAATCATGAGTCAAAAATTTTTCATCAGCTCACTTATGTCCACAGTATTCTTACAGAGGACATGGATCTTTCACACATTTCGTGGTATCTGGTAGTAAATTATGACTAACTGGCTTCACACCTCTTCTAAGCCACCATTTTACGAGTGTCAGTTCTAGTTTTCGCACCTGCAAACATTTAGTCTCTTCCATTATAATTCATCAAGCATTGAAAGAGATAGCAGATTATTATAAATACTACGAAACAATACCAGAAGAAGGGATGGTAAGCAGTGACACAAGCAAAAATACTAAAGAGAATCATAAATCAGCCTTCACCAAGATCTTATCTAAATCCTATACTATCCCATCTTTCAATGCAATGTACATGTTTTATGTTTAAAACAGTACCAAACTCGGGGTGTAAAGAAAAGAGAGAGTTAGCTTACATATTTTACGAGATTCAACAGCACATCAATGGTCATGGGTTTGATATGACTAAATTTTAACACATTATTTAACCAAAATATTTCATGTTTGCTTCATATTAGAAAGAAGGAACGGGTTCAGACAGTCCAAAACAAACAACTAGCTTAGAGTATTCCTTCGCATCTATTCTTTCTAGAGTTGCTCTTGTAAAACCTCCCAAATCCATCCTCCCGATTAGTCTTCGTCCAACACGGGTCTCATAATTGTAATTAATAGAAAAACAGTAAGAAGATTAAAAGATTGTCCATGGTGTTCAGTATATTTGACAATCAAAATAACTACCTTGAAAACACATGGTGTACTTAATGAGGATTGTTGAATGATGATGGAAATTTGTTGGACATGCATAATAGTATAAAATCCATTAAAATATGAGCAAAATGATAAAAACATCATTCAATAAAAGAAAACTTGTGGAATGAATTTTCTCACACAGGTGTAATCCTAATGTAGTGCAAGCAGTGTTGTCAAGGGCGCAAAGCACACTTTAGGTGCTAGAACCCTTATAGTCTGAGGAATAAGATGCAAAACAAGTGCTCACCTGATTGTATAAGGCACAATACGCATATTTTCATGTTTTTGTATGTGTGTTTGTGCATATATACAAAATGAACTTAACGTATAAAATTATGATAATAAACTCTCAAAAATGGTCCAGTTTATCCTACAAAATGTGCAAAATTTTTTTTGTTGACCATTATGGCATGATTTCCTTACAGTCCCATATCTGCCGTCGAATACTCAACATCGAGGAGAGTTTGACATCATCCCTATTTCTTACTACTAAAGGTATAGTTAATGATAAAATAAAATTAAAGAGAACTTCAATCAATTAGGCTTTTTTAGAGCCTATAGCCTTGGTGAACCAGACGTGCCTGCATGCCTAATCAAATGCACTTTCACCCAAACGAATATGAAGCGTTTTCTTGTCTGAGCTAAGGCAGACACCTTAACAACACTGCCTGCAAGCAATGAACTCAATATCAAGGAAGGCTTGAACAACAACATTTCACTTAAGAGGGAAGATGCAAGTCCAGAGCAATTGGTAGAGATTTAATAGTTTCATCAAAGAAAGGAAAACAAGCTTTAGCTAGTTGATCCACGAATCATTATATCAAGAAACGCAGCTAACTGACAGCCCCACTAACACAAATCCACCACAACTATTCTCATCATTATATGCCTGGACAAAGGCATGATTGTTGTTCAAGTTGAAGTCCACCAAGAGTGATAGATTAGATTGTTGCAAAACCCTAAAAGACTTATTCAAAAATGCTTATGGAAAGAGACAATCTCTAGTCATCAAATGGAAGACAGGAGAATTAAAAAATAACAAGCAACTAGATGTAAGGTCTTCTAGAAGGATGAAGAAGGGATCCAATAACTATGGTGCTTATTAAGGATCTGAAGTTAACAGCTAAGGCTTAATTCGAGAGATAAAAACTTGTGCAGCAAGTTTCTCTCAGATAAGAGAACAAAGATATTTCAAAATACTTTCACTTGGTTGTGTTTTCAATATTTTCCAATGACGGTGCTCAATCAGCAGCTCCAGTGCATAAAAAACAAACAAAATATATGGAAAACCAACCTGCCTAACAATGAAAGGCTCCTGAATGAGACTTAATGGCTCAGTTAATATAGTCAAACATCCATTTCGGTTTCCATAAACAATATCAGTGAAGGGTCGATCACCCACCTGTCATTAATTAAATAATGTCACCAACATAATCCAAAGACTAGACTAAATCAACCATTCAGTAAGTTCTACCATCCTTTGCATACCATGATAAGTTGCGATGATTTACATCCAAAGTGTTTCTCGATTTCATCAGCTGTTCCAGCTGGTTTCTTCAACCCTGGAAAGACGTGTCAAATAGAAACTCAAATCAATTCTAGATAAACCAAAAACTTCTGTCATAAATTAACAGAAACTCATATGAATGTGTTCTAAACCAACAATTTAGACATAATTGTAATTCATTCAAAGATTTTTATATAATGTTTAACCTAGAGTCGAAACTGAAACATACTGTTAAAAAATTGATTTTCTTCATAAATGGTACAGAAATGAATTTGGCAGATTAAACCTAAATGCTTGAACCAAGGGAAAAATAAACACTTACTATGCCTTATGACTTTTATCCCGATAGTCCCTTCTAGTTTCTTCGCCTTTGAACCATCATGATCATACTCTAAAAGACCTTAATTCATCAAAAAGAGGGGACAAAAACCAACCGATCAACATATTGCACAAAAACTCAATCAGGAAGGGCTAAAACAGAAATCAATCTCAAAGAGTCAAGCCAAAAATTACCGGCAGAGTTACTAAACACGGCGATATCAGGACCGAAAACATCTTTGCAATGCTCAATAGAAGGCCGCAGAGGAGGCCAAAGCGTCAAAGTATAAGGAGCAGTAATCGTATTATCCTTATCGAAAACAACACCTTTAAACCCTCTTCTATGGAGCTCATTCCAATCAATACACCTTATATCAGACACCGAAACATGGGGCAAAGCCAAGTGGCGATCTTTAATGAACACTCCTACCGAAGAAACAATTCCTTCGACATTGATTCTTTGTCCCACCGCTGCTTTCAAATCTGTCCACCACATGTTTGTGAAAATGACTCTAAGAAAAACCCAGAATTTGCCTTGGGGATGTTTTTGCTCTTCTTTTTCTTCGTTTTGGGGATCTGGGTCTTGGTTGTTTAGGTTTTTATTGCCAAAGGAAAGGTCAAATTGGTCGAGGAATGTGGATTTCAGATCTGGGCACGTGTGGTTGTTTGTTTTGTCCCGGTTCTCTTGTTGTGGTTTGCTGAACTTGTTGGCTGTTGAAGGGAGAGTTAAAGAACAAAGGTTCTTGATTCGGGATTGGCTCCTGGGGAAGGAAAGATCGCTGGGTTTTTCATTGAAATGGAAATTAAGGAAGCTGTTGGGGACGGGATAGCAGCAACTGTGGAATGCAGCAACCGCAGCCGGCTGCATCTCCAATGTCAATGTGTTCTTTTTTAATTACACGATAAATAAGTGCATTTTCAATATATTAAAAAAAAATTCAAATGAAGTTAGGGTCACTTTTTGCAACAGTTGGTTTGGTTTGCACTTGGGCCACTGGGCTCCAAGTCTTTGGATTGGTTTGCATTTGGGCTAACGTCCACGCCAGGCCTTAGATAATAATTTAATAATTCATATTAGATAAATTTAAATTATCATTTAGTAATAAAAATTTTATATTTATATTTAATTATAAATTATATAAATAATAACATAAAAATAATATTTAAATTATTTAAAAAATAAACAGGTCGTTAGGCCAAGAGTGGCCATGAACAACGATCAACTTGCCCATCGCCCTTTTTACCTGCAACAGCAATAAGGTCCTATATTGCATTTCTAGGTGGAAATTGGACTAAGTTCAGACAGGCTTTAATTGGTCTGTGGCTCTAACCTATTTTGCGTTTTCGAATCTAGGTTCCTTTACATAATTTTAAATTTAGGTTGTTACACGTTCAAAATATTACAAATTTGCATGATTCCAAATTTACACCATTACAAGTTCAGTACATTTTGAGTACGATTATCTCAAGTTAAATTAGAGTTCAAAGTCTTTTTTACCTTAAACTTCGAACTTTTATAAACTTCAAACTATTAAATTTCAAACCATTACCATTTTAAATTACTTTAAATACGGATTACTTTATGTTTAAATTACTTTTCAGTTCGAATTCTCGCATCTTTGAATTAAGGACCCTTGATTCTTTTATCAACCCAAATCAAATTGAATTTAATTCAGATGGATTTTCAAGTTCAGCCAAATTATGACACCCCTAATTATAGTAACTAAATAAAGCGTATGTTTGTAGACCAAACTTTAAAGTGTGTTTCAACCAAATATCCCCTACTAAACCACAGTGTCTATCATTCAAGAAAATTCTAAAATTTGATGATTATGCAGCTGGAAAGTAAAATTTTGGTATGATGGGCACTATCAAAGCTAAGGTAAATGGTCATTGGCAAAGTGCAAGTAAAAGCCCATCACAAGGTTTTATAGTATAGTAAAAAAAATAATTTTAATCTTTATATAATTAAATTTAGTAATTTTAATTTTTATATTTTTAAAATTTAATAAACAAAAAAAAATAATTAATAACATTAAAAGAATTATTTAAATGTTAATATATTAACATATCATGTGATATAAAATTTTAAATTTTATAAAAAAAAATAAGTTTGAATTTAGGGTAAGGTTAGAATTTTTGTAATAAAATTTACGTTAAATGATACGTATTCAATAGTTTTTGTAACACTGTTAGTCATTTTTACTTATTTGCAATAATTTTACAAGTAAAAAAATTAAAATATTGAATTTAATAATACATGAACTAAAATGCTCCATTCATTATAGTACAAAAATTCTTAATATACTTTTAGCCAAAAAGCATGATCAAAAAATAAAAAAGAAAAAAACTCAAATTACCAAACGAGTCAAGTTTGAAGTTTAAATATTTTAATGTTTGGCTTAAATAACTATGAGCCTAATCGAACTCTTTATTTCTAATATATTTTTATTCATTTTAATTTATATTGAAAAAAATTATAATTCAAACTTGAGTTTGAACATAAGTATGAAATCAATCGTTGAAAATCAAACTCGTTTTCTACTACTAAGACAAATCTAACCGAGTAAACTTAAATAGTTCAATTTTTATCTAAATTTGAATTCAAACTTTAAAAATAAAACATAATCGAACTTGAATCAAATTTCAAATCACAAATTTCAAATTGAACTTAAACTACTTCCATTTTAAGCTCGACTCGATTAGAACTAATTACCTCTAACATACGACTGAACAAACCGTATAACAAGGAGGATTCCAAAGATGGAATTTTAATTACTGCAAAATCACAATGATAACGTCATAATAATAAAAGCCAAGAAAAAGTGAACACAAAATTAGATTACAGGGATACTATAAAATAAAATAATTATAATTAAAATAAGATATAAATATATATCATAAAATTTATATAATATAAAATATTAATGTAATAAAATACGAGAATGGTCAGGTCTATGACTTGCTAATTGCAATTAAAATTTTCAGCTAGCAAACAAACATAGATCACGCAAGGCCAGAACCGAGATTAATAGGCACAAAACTGAAAATTCAAGCAAAATTAATCCAACCCATCAAAATTGAATCCATATTCATAACTATAAAGAAAATCTTAACCTCTTCTCACTGATGTTTCCGCAGCAATGATGATGATTTCACGAGTTACGACCGCTTCTTACAGCAAAAATACACCACTGCAGCCGCAACAACCAGTGCCCCAGCCGTTCCTCCTGCTGCCACAACCAGCAGTTTCAACCCCTTCAATCCTTTCTCTTCACAGCCAACACTCTCAACAGTCTGCCTGCCTTTTCCATTAATGGCTTCGCTTGACGTCTCCTCCGCCACCTCCTTCAGTTTCAGCATGTTCAGCTCCAACTCCGTCGACTTCTCTTCGAGTTTTCTTTTTTCTTCCTTGCTTCGTTCCACCTCAGCCGTCGTTCGAGCCACCTCCGCTTCCAAGTCCTCAATTTTCTTCTTGTATTCGTCAATCTTTTCCCTCATGTCCTCTTCGATCCTAATTTTCTTACTCTTCTCCTCCATCTCCCTCATTTCTAAAACCCCTAATTTCATCTCCAATCCCCTCTTTTTCTTCTCACTCTCAACTTTCTCATTCTTCAGCTCATCGATTTCCTTGTCCAATCTCTCAATCACCAACACTTTCTCTTCCAATCCTCTCTCTAACTGAGCCAGCTCCTTATGCGCTTCATCTGCTTCACTCATCGAAGTTATCAGGTCATGTTGAAGCCGGGAAACCTCGGTTTCAAGCTCAGCCGATCTCGCGGCGATCGATTCTAGGACCCTCTTATCCTCCTCCCACTGATCCATTTCTAGTCTCATTTGTTCTTCCTGGTTTCGCAGTTGATCGATTTGTAGGCTCAGTTTCTTGATCGTTTCCTTCGTCTCTTTGTTCTCGTTGCCGAGTTCCAGATTCTCGCTCTCAAGTGCTTCGATTTTCCTAGAAAGTGGCGCTAGTTTGGCTTCATCGGCGTCGTAGAAGTTCTCCGCAGTCTGATTCTCCACTTCGCCATTGATGATCGTCGAATCCGCCATTTTCTTAAGTCTCTCTTTGGCGGCCAAGAAAATCACAGAGAAAAAATAAAAGCTTAAAGTTAGGAAGAGAGAAAGAAACCCTACAGACTGCGCCCCACACCTCCTCTTTTTTTTTTTTTTTTTTTGGGTGGCAAATTAAGGGAAAATCAATATATTTTAGTTTTATCGTAAGAGAGGGAAGAAAGGTAACTTCCTTTTTCTTTTCTTTTTTTTTCCTTTTATTTTAGTACTATTTTTTCATGAAAATGTGAGGACAGAGAAGGGACAAAAGGCAGCTGCCTCTATTCGATTTTTTTATTATTAAAATGCGGCTTTCGTATAACTTTCGTATTTTAAAAATAAAATACACATTTTTTAATTTTTTGGGTAAAAAATTTAATCCAAAAAGTTTAACAACAAAAAACCAAACTTGATTATTTTTAATTTAACTTTGTGAAAAATTTTCAATTCATTAAAGGTTTAAAAATTTAAAAAGAAAAAATATTTTCATAAAATTTTTCAAATATTTTTAAATTTATTTATTTTAAAAAAATTTAAGTGAAAATTTTATATTTTTATATAAATTGTTTCACATAATTAAAAATATCTATAGATCAAGTCACAACCTAAAATTTTTTAAAATTTTTTATCAAAATTTTAAAACTTAAATTATTGTTCATAAATAAATAAAAAGTTAATTTATATATATATATATATATTTAATTGTTAGTTTTAATTTCCTTAATATCAATTACAAAAGTGGAGTAATGATATCATCTTAAATATTGATAATTTTTTTACAAGTTTATTTTGTTCGAATATTTTGTTAAGAAATTGAAATGGTTAAGGCTGGTTTAGCATTGTTGATGATACAATTTTTGAGGTCAAAAGTTATATTTCATCACAAATACAATACTAAATGAGTAAAAAATTGACTTTTGTATTTAAAATCATAGTTTGGCAAACCAAACTAAAACCAAAGAAAAAAAAACTTTGGTGGTTCGGAAGCTGGCTTGATAAATGATTTTATTATCCTTACCTTTCTAAACTTTTATAATTTTAAACATATATTTTTTTCATATTTAAACACTTAAAAATTCTTAAATATTTTGCTATCACACATTTTAAATAAACTTTTCTTAATTTAATTTTTTTAACTTAAAATTTTTTTCTTGATAATAATGGTAAATGCGTTCTACAAGGAAAACATAATAGGTGTCAAGTGGAAGTGTAATCATGTATGCAGCTAAGGCATTCTAATAAAGTGGTAGACTTGAACCTTCTTCTTACATGACCCGATCAATTCCATCAGGCACTCATCATCTATTTTAATTGTTTAACTCTTTAACAACACAAAAAATCCATTGTTTAACTCTTTGACAACATAAAAAAACCAAAAGCCCTGCCTTCCCTTTCTATCTATCAGCAGGAGGAAAGGGCAGACGCCTTTAGTATCTCCTCCTGTCAAGAATTGGGGCCTCATAACCACTAACCAATATGATTTTCCTTTTCTTCGAGAAATCAAAGATTGAAAATAAAAAAACGAATGTGTCAGTCACCAATAGTTAGCCCATTTAAATGGAGTTACATTATGGACCTTTGATCAACTTTCTTAAATATCAAATTTTTTTTCATTTTTTAAGGTTTTTTTTTTCATATTTTTCAAGTTTAATTTTATTGGTAAAAATAATTCTTAAGCATCTTTTAAGAATAAGACCTATTTAGCATTATTGTTAGTATAGCTTCTAAAGTTAAAAGTCACTTTTCATAGCAAATATAATGCTAAATGAGTTAAAAAATTTTGCTTTTGCATTTAAAATCATGATTTAGCAATCTAAAAAAAAAGCTAAAAAAATGAAGCTTTTATGGTTTGAAAAACTGGATTTTAGATAAAATAGCTTTATTATCTTTATATATCTAAACTTTTATTATCTTAAACATATTTTTTTGACATTTTAACTTTTCACAATACTTTTTAGAGCAATACCAAATATTTAAAAGTTTTTAAATCACATTTTTTACCACAAATTTTAAACTTTTTTTTTCAACTCAAGCTTTTCTTAACTCGATTTTTTTTCTAATAACAATGCTAAACTAGCACTAAGTCATAACTAGAATATGGATCAAAGTGGTTACTATCGAATAGGTGGACCTATCATTTTTTTTATTAGTACTTATTGATAAGGTTCATTTTCAAGCTTTTAGCAATATATATTATTTACTTTGATAAATATACCAAATTGTATACATATATGTTTAAATGTAAATATACACAATTATAAATATTTAATATCTTTTAATCATAAATAGATAAAATAAATACTAAAATATTAACAATATAGAGAATTATTACTAATTTGATTTAATAACTTAATTTAATAAATATATTTTATTTTTATTAAAATTATGAAAAAAATTATGTTGACAAAAATAGTATTAGCAATTTATTAAAATAATCAAATAATTAAAAATATTTTTTTAGAAAATAAAAATAAAATACAATTTTGCATTGACCAGCACCGATTAGTATTTAGCGATGCACTAGTATAAGCGTGTACTGACTGATACAAAAATTGGCACATATTGATACACTAGTATAAGCCTGTAGTTAACAGTACATGGGTTGGTATGTATCAATACACTACGAGAAGCCCATAGTGACTAATTGACGTTGGTACATATCGATACGCTAGTACAAGCGCATAGTGATTGATATATATGTTGGTATAAACTAGTACAACCTTAAAGTGACCGATATAGGAAATTCTAGTATAAGCCTGCATCAGTATGGAAAAATTGAAGGATGTAGTTGGTAGTAATGGAATTTGCGACATTGGGATAATTTTACGATAGATTAAATAAACTGTGGATCAGAAGTTATGACCAAATTATCAATAAAAATTTTTAGTTGTAACAAAAAAATTGTAACAAAATTAGTGATAGATTTTATATGGAGACAAAAATTTTGATAGAATTTTGTGACAGAAATAGTTAACAAATTTTTAAATTTGTGATGGAATATTATGACGGGTAGTTGTTTGAATCAACTATGATTTAATTTTTAACCATTGTAATAAAAAAAGTCAAAAATTAGTTAATGGATCGGCAAATTGTGTAATAGTATTATCAATGAAAGGGATATTCCACTTTAAAAAACGATTTTAGCAATAGCATTTGCTACAAAAATGTTATCAATTAGTATTTGTATCAATGTTAATCATGCAACTACAGGAAAGAATCATGCAACTACAGGAAAGAAAACCTTGAATCACTAAATAAAGTGATTGGTTTGCATTATTAATTTATATATACCTCATCCAATCCAATTGGCTCAAGGGCATATACTAGCACTAGAATCATTCTTGATTCGATAAAAGTGAGAAAATTATTTTCTAGCATTAGAGAGTAGTTATAAGATGACATTCTTTTATAAAATGACCTGGTATCACAAGTTAAAAAACTAGTTATATAATTGACACATTAGAACATTTTCATTGACACTTGAGAGACAATATTAAATTGATCGGAGCCATATTTAGTGAACTTGTTTTCACAAAATAAGTACCCACATGCCATCCAACTATGTTATATACTTCAACCAATGAAATTAGTTACTTACTTCAGAAGTAAAAAGACATAACACTTGCTAGTTTTTGACCATTACCAATGCCTTGTCTTAGCAACATAATGATTGGGAATTATTATAAGAACATGGCTTTGATGCAAAAAGATCTTATAACTGTAACTCATTATAATTTTTTTGCAAAGATAAATGTGTTTTGTGGGCTTCATCTAATTAGTAGTTTATAATTGCCATTGCCAGCCATACTACTAATATGAAAAAAACTTTGTATCACTAAATTAAGTAATTGGTTTGTATTATCAACTAATACATATCTCGTCTACGTTGATTGGCTCTAGCACATACACAAACAGTTTTGACCTTCCAAATTCTTCCATTTGTTCATTTAATCGCTAGGCATTCCAAACCCTCCAATTAGTCTCTATATATTAAAAATTAATTAAGAAAGAAGAAGGTGCCTTTCATCAAATGGTCTCCACTCAAACATAATTAGTTTGCAAAGGACCCGAGCAAATTAGATACCTATAATAGCCCAATAAATCATAATCAAGCAATAGTTATCATCTAATAGTTTTTTTACCTTTGTTTAAAATAATTTACTCAATACATAGTTTTTTCCTTTTTGATTCCATATACGTACTTTTATTGCCTTTAAGTACATTTTCTCATAAATTGATCATAAATATAAAATTATTCATACAATGTGTTTGTTTAATAATCCGGGTCAATATTACATTAAGTATTTAATAGTTCTAATAATGGAAGAACACATTAAAAAATTTTTAATCTATAGAGTTCCAAGTTAAATAAAATAAGATTGCAAAAAATTGATTAATATTTAATTTAATATCCGATATAAAAAAAAAGAAACTTTACTTTAAGATATTTAATGTTATAAAGAAATAAATAAAAATTAATTATAGTCTAATTTAATTAAAAAATATTAATTAAAAATAAAATGATAATTCTATAAATAAAAATTAATAATATTTTAATTTAATTAAAATTTTATTAGTTAAAAATAAAATAATAAGTCAAGAAATTATAAAGATTGTATACATCGTTCACCATTTTAATTTTTGAATTTGATACTTTTACATATAATATTATATATGTTATAGATTAGTTAATAAATGGTAATATTTAGCGGCACGACAATGCAATTTATATTCTGCCGTGGCGGCATGGCATCCTTTAGTAATATACATGAACGCATGCTGATGCCAATGCTATGCTGGCCTGTTAATTACTAATAAAGTTAGTCGTTGACTTGACCCTGCTCACTTCAGTTGTCGTTCTTCTTCTCTCCTCTCTCCTCCGTCCAGACTCTTTCTTTCCTTAAGTCCGTCCAACGATCTTCTATAATTCACTGTAAAAAGAAGTCCTTGAAATCTCTTTAACCTTATTTATTATTTTGATATACTACTTTTTCTTTTCTTTCTTTTGTTGGTTTTGGTTTTGGCCATTAGACAAGAAGATGCAGTGCCTTTCTTTCAACTTCAACTCCAACTCATCGCCCCCGAGCCCACCCTCGTCATATCCCATCTCGCCTCAGACTCAATCTCAACTTCAATCTCATTCAATCAGTCTAAAGTCTTGCCCTCCACATTCCCAAGGTAAAATTTTTATGCTTCCCTAGATGTTTTTTAGCTGGCAGGGGAAGCGTTTGTGTAAATGCCTCATTCAAACTTGCTTTCTTGTATCAGGGAATTCCACTGACGGAACTCCCAGATCCAGCACCACACAGCTGTCTCCCACCTTCAATCTCAGTCGCGAGTACACTCTCGCTGTGCAGACCAATTCTTACAATGAGATACGCTCGAGAATTGAAGATCAAGTGCAAGTTGAGAATGTAATTGAAAGCGAGGGTACGGATATCCATCAGCTGCATTTGTCGCAGGTGCTGCACCCCAACAGTGATTGCGTCCACCAAGCTCTTCGGCACACCAATCCCAAAGCTACCCTTACTCGCTTGGTTTCTACCTACTTTGATCACAGCCAAAATATCACCACTCTCTGCCTCGGGCTCCACCAATGCCTATCTCGTGCTCGTACTCTCTATGCTCCTATCACTGACCTTCTCCAAGTGTTCCCCTATGACCTAAGTTCCATCAATGTCTCGCAATGTAACTGGGCGTTCGATGTTTTCCTCCAATTCGATAGCCTTGACAATCCTTTTCCTTGTCCTGATTCCCATAAATTCAACGAAATGCGCCGCAGTTTCTCTGAGCTCAAGGAGCAGCTTGATCAACGCCTCCACAAATCCCTTTCTAGAGGTCGCTTCCTGCACTGCACAAGTACTCGCTCCGCTATTTGCCTAATTGGCACTGTCCTTGGAGTTGCTATTTCAGCCGTGGTTATCTCCACTCATGCCCTTGCTGCAATTGTAGGCCTTGTCGCTTCCCCGCTTTGTCCCATTTATGTTCCAAGTCATCTCAAGAAGAAACAACTTGCTCATATGGCTCAACTGGATTCTGCTGCCAGTGGAACTTTTTGCCACATCAATGATCTTGACACTATTGTCTGCCTTGTTGCCTGGTTACATGCTGCAGTTGAGGGCGATAGGGAGCTTATACGATTTGCATTGGAGAGAGGTAAGGACATGTACCCCATCCATGAAGTCGTGAAACATCTACGCAATAACCACAACAATTTTTTGGACCAGCTCAAAGAACTTGAGGAACATATATGCCTATGCTTTAATTCTGTCAATAAATTCAGAGCTAAGCTCCTCGACCAGATCCATCTTCATCAGTCTTCTAATTCATGATCGGTTGGTAGCTTCATTCTTCCTATTTACTCTCCTTGTCGATGTGTATAGCCATACGCTCAATATAACATACTTTGACCATTTCTGCTGGCCCTGCTTTTTAACTTTGGGCTGTTAGAACCAAAAATAATAATAATAATAATAATAATAATAATAACACTTTGGGCTGTCATGATTTATGTACTCTTTTCAAATGGCTAATTATTGAATCCTTGTGCTTTTAAGAGCCCTGGTTTATTGGATTGGTCATTGTGTGAAGATGTACTCTGTTCTTTGGTTCTTGCCCTATGATTAATTTGAGTGCAAATCAGATAGGAGCTGGGATGCGGGAGGCATTTTTTCTTGATTGTCTACAGCTAGCATAGTTTGAAGCAGCATGTAATCAGATTTAAGTATCAATATATCCCGGTGTTGGCAACTTAATGATGCTTCAAGTTCTTGACTTTAGAGTTAACAGGCTCTCTGGATATCTGCCAGATCAATTGGGAAGTGGAAGAATCTAACATAGCTATCTGTTGGAGAGGACAATTAAACTGGAGAAATTCCATCGGAACTTGGTCAGTGACCTCTTTTAAGTTTCTTGAGCTTTCTCACAAATCACAATTCTCTTAAAGGATCTATCCCCCAACCACAGCCTGCTTTCTGGTGACATACCCTCATTTGACTGTCCTGTACTTTTCTGGTCCAATACCAGATCTCCAACATCATTATAATTGCACTGCCTTTAGAGGTAATAGAGGTTTGCATTAGTGTTTACACTGTGCTGCATCACCAGAAGGGTCCAGGTAAATTTCAAAATGGGAGAAGCTGTAATATTTCATAATTGCGGCTACTACTTCCATCCTATGCATGGTTGGTAAGGAGAAAGTTAAGCAAACTTAGTGCCCTAAAAAAAATGGTTGGCTTTAACAGATGCTCCTAATGAGCTAAATTGTAGCTAGATCTAAGGTAATTTTAGCATCTAAAACCTTTTTGTTACAGTTGTATTTTGGTCAATTTAAAAAGCAGAGTTGGTCCCCGGTTGAGTTTCAACTGAGTTTCAATGGATGACTATTTTAAGTTAAATTTAAAACACCTTTTTTACATGGAACCAAGATGCGGCCATTTGAGTAGAGGTTTCTCTTTGAGGGCATACAGCTGAGATTGTCTACCAAAATCAGCTGAAATCAATCCCCATTTACAAAGGTCTCCCTTGATGAAACCGCCTAGCCTTGTGGAGAGATTGCTTGCAAGCAAGCTTGGTCAAGTTGTCAAAATGTGATGAACTTGCGTGAGGATTAGATAAACAGCCAAGGGGATTAAAACACCTTGGAGACATTCATAAGAGGGAATCATTTTAGTTTTTGAGTTGAGGAAAACCGGAGAGCAAAAAGTGAGGAAAAAAAGAAAAAAAAAAAGAAAAAGAGAGAAAAGAAGAGTGATAGCTGCAAGTGTTTGTATAAGGATGTTTTATCACATCTTTTATCTTCATTTGGCATCTTCTTTTCTTATGTGAATTTGATGATCCTAAGCGATGCTTAGGTGATGATTTGTGCCAGGGTGTAAGAATCAAGTTATGGTCAAATCTTGAGCTATGACCTCAAATCACCATATTTTGTTGTTTTATGGTATTTTTTTATTAAAAGTTTTGTGAAAACCAAGTTTTCATGAATAAAATTTAATTTCCAAATGTTTTATGTTGATTTTTCTTGGTTTTATGTAAGTTTTTCATCATGTTTTCTTCCATGTTTTGATTATGACTTTAGTATTATGTTGGTCATGTTTCATAACGAGTATGATAGATGCATTATTGCCATGATTTATATGTCCATGCATTTTCCATGAATATATTGTGATTATGACAACATTTTCATGTATATTTGTAAATCCATGTATTTTTATGTGCTACGTTGGTATGATTATTGGTGAAAACATGATGTTTAGATATGTATTTAAAAGAGTTAGAAACTTTTAAGAACTATTCTGCAATTTTTCCCGTAATGATTCTATGCGAATTAGGGGCCATTTTGCGAATTCCATGCATTTCTATGTCATTTTTCAGGACTTAGGTTTTCTATGCCATTTTAGACATTGTCTATGACTTAGGAATTTTTATGCATATTTATGCCATATTAGTCATTTTTCATGACTCAGGGACTTTTATGTTATTTCATGCATTTTTTCGTCATTTAGGTCACTTTCTATGATCTAGGGATTTTTATGCAATTTTATGCATTTTATGTCATTTAGTCATTTTCCATGACTTAACAAGCTTTTATGTCATTTCATGCATTTTAATATCATTTAAGTCATTTTTCATGAGCTAGGGACTTCTATGCAATCTCATGGATCTTTATGTCTTTTAGTCATTTTCTATGACTTAGGGATTTGTATGTTATTTCATGCATTTTAATGTCATTTAGGTCATTCTTCATGATCTACAAGTTTTCATACAAATTTCATGAATTTTGATGTTAGTTAGTCATTTTTTATGATTTAAGGATTTTTATGTTATTTCATGCATTTTAAGGTCATTTAGATCATTTTTCATGACTTAGGGACTTTGATGTAATTTTATGAATTTTGATATCATTTTACGTGATCTAGGACTTTCATGCAAATTTCATGAATTTTAGAGATTTAAGTCATTTTCTATGACTAAGGAATTATCATGCAAAAATTCATACATTTAAATCATTTTCTATAATTTAGAGACAATTTCATAATGTTCATGTATGTTAAGTTCATTCAGATTATTTTCCATAGTCAAATAGTCATTTGACAATTTCATATATGTACTTTGTAGTCATTTTTATGATACGATGATGTCATAAATTTATTATTTTTATATGATAATTATAAGACACATTTAAAAAAATTAAGGTAATATCCCCAGGTGAAAATATTCCATAAGTGTGCTTCTAGTACATTAAAATCACCTCATCGATTATTTTATGCAAAGGGAACGCTCTCGTTAAGCAAGCAAATCAAAATTTTTAATTTTCTTAAAGATAAAACTTTTGTATTCCTCTAGGTTCTTCGAAAGAGTGCAAAAAATATATTGATTTTTGAAAAAATATAAAAACCTAATTTTCTTAAAATCATAAAAATAATATTAATTATCAATAATTTTGAAAATGAGGAATTATAATTAAATATAAAAAAAAATTAAAACCAATCATAGTTGAGATTTTAGTTAATATACAGTTAATACATGCCAATTTATCGACGTTGCGGAGGGGCATAAGTCTCACTCCACAAGTAATCGACTCTTTTCATATGAATATTTGGTTATAAGTGAGTTTCGACATTTGTTATCTAAGGTTTTGTAACCCTTCCAACACAAACTCTAATAGGTGATTAATTTCACCTATCCAAAAATAAGATCAGTGACAATTTTGAATTATTTGATCATTTCGTAATTATCATTTATTGTTAAATTGGATGAGCGATTCATTTCATGATCAAATCCTATCGCAATGCGAGAAAATAAAATAACAATATACCTATTTAAATCTGATGTGCTAGATTCACATTTGGCATGTATATATATATATATATATATATGTATCTTTTTGTTAGAAAATTGTTTGGACAATTAGTTGTAGATGTGCACATTTAGTCTGAAACAATGAGGGCCTAATTTTCATCGGACAAAATAGTGAATGATTTTATCTGAATTATGCTAAGAGGAAGTCAAGTGGCAAAGTGAGTAAATCTGCCTCCAATTGAATACATTATAATATTCAATCATATTAACTTTTTTATTTTTGAAACACTAATAAGCTAAATATTATTATTATTTTTTTAATTTAGTAGGACATCTATATATATATATATATGTATATATACATATATATTCATTCAAAGAATATAACCAATAGAAGGGAACTTGTTATTGCTTGCAAAGGATGCAACTAAAGAATTGAAATTGATGACGAGATGAGCAAAAACTGATACACAAAATGCAAATAATAAATTGACGATCATAAATCAAGAGTAAGAAATTTTACTATGAAAGTATTATATACATAAAATATGTATGAAAATCTGCCATAAAATATATAAAAAAGAAAACAAAAAAATATGATCTAAAACTAGATAACTTGAGAAAAAAAAATTTATATAGCAAAATATATTAGATCTTCATTCTCTATTGAAATTTCATTTTAAAATTTCTATTATATTAATTTATTCTTTGAATTTAAAATTAAATTTTAATTTAATTCATTATCATGATGATTAACTATAATTCAGTATTATAAAAAAATTAAAATTAATTCGTTATATTTAGCACATAAAAGCTATACTTTGCAAGATGGCCAAGATGACAATTTGCTATCATATATAAACAAGAAAAACAAAACTCAAGAGTCAACAACCCACCCTACAAAAATAAATAAATAAAAAAAATGTGAAGCACGTTCCTGGGTTTGAAATTCAGCAAAGAAAGAAAGCATCCTTGTTAATGCTATTAAAACTTAACGCGCTACCATTCAAACGAAAAATAAAAAAATAAAAAATCGCAGCAATACGAACCCGTGGTACGCTGGCGCTGCCTTGCCTTCCATCTGAAACCAAACCAAAGGTGCATATCAGGTGAATGAATTGATCTCACAAGTGACGAGGCAGACATGCACTTATTTTATATATGCATGCGCGCGCACACATAAAACAGTCAGCCCAACTTACCTAAGCTGAAATAGAACCCTGCCTTGCCTTAAGCACTACTTCTTCGGTTGTCACACCGATTATCTCATTGGCACGTTTCAATCCAACAGAGTAATATCTTCCGATACTATCCTGAAATCATAAACATTAATTCTCTATTTACAAACCATTTTATCTATCAACTTAAACCCCAACAAATCAAATATGTTCAACCACCCACCCGAGAAACTATTTTCAACTTCTCTAGCTTTTCCACTGCATCATCCACATCAAAGTTACAGCTCTCATCAAACTCCTCTTTAATTAGTTCCTCACACCGTAGATCCAAATCCTAGGTCCAATTACTAAAAGATTGATTATGCAATATAAAAAGGATTCCCATAAATTTCTTTTTTCACCTACAAGAGTATCCAAACAAAAGTCCAACAATAAAAAAAGCATGAAATAATGAAAAGATGTTGAAGCTCACCTCCTTGGTGGCTTTACCTTGCTCCATTAGTATAAAGAATGAGATGATTACTTCTTTCACCTTCACCCAAGATTATCATATTCAGAATGAAGGATAAAGGATAAAGGTGGAACAGGAACAAGATATATGTAAATCTCACCCAAAAGTAAAACAGACTCTATGCTCATCATCATATCCTATATACATATCAAAGCTTTGCAGCTATATAACGTAGTAATTTTAGTGCAAAATCTGACCTCATTCAAGTCGGTCAATCTTAATAAAGTAGCTGACAGATTAAGGCTTAAATGGTAATGTGTATACAGCTTCTTGTCCTGCTTTCAATGTGTAATTAAACGACAGAAAAATACATACTATATTTTCATTGGCTTCGGCTTTGGCAAGGCAATCTACTAAATTTTCTAACACAGAGAGAAACAGAGAGAGAGAGAGAAGACAAAGATGCAACTTACTTCCTGTTGAATCACATCATCACACAAGTGAAGTAAAGTGCCCCTTCCACTATCAAGTTGTTTGTCATACATGGACCGTGTTATTAAATTCTGATATGCAGCCATGTTTGCTTCAAACCTATTTGGCAATATGAGAAACAATAATATAAAATTCGTTGGTCATACAATTTGAACATGCAAAGAAACAGAGGCAACTAATAATCAAGGATATCTCCTTCGCCAGCCAGCCAAAGGCATGTGGGAGCGTAAATTGAAAAAAAATCAATTAAGACCCCTGATACTATATACCATGCATAGTATTAAAAGCAGGACCTGTATTAAGAAGACATATCTCTTTACTGGCTTATGCTTCTGAAAGGAGCCATCAACGTCAAAACCCACAATAATGGGGTTTTCACATGCATTAATATAGAGAAGAGCATATGACATACTAGATATATTAATCAAAGATAGATGAAAGCGTACGTGAAATAGGTCTTAGCACAGTAACCAATCACAGTCGATAAAATGGCAAAAATGACCCATAAATCAGCTTTAGGCATTTCAAGAGAACTAACCACAGCAACCTGTGAAGTAAGCCAGAATAATAGTTTATTCTATTAATATGAATACCGAAGGAAACGGTGAAGTAAAGACAAGAATAGATGAGTTAGAAAGATCATCGCTTAACTGACCAGTCCCACAACAGCAGAGGCAAGGAACGTGACCCAGTCCATAGGAGTTAATCCAGGATTTTTCTTTTCAGGCTGTACGAGTAAACAAAAAGAATATCATGCAGAAGATCACATGTCATATAGAAAATTTGGGCAAAAAGAGCTTAGAGACTTACAAGGACTATTTCCAGATCTGCCATTGGAATATTTTTGAAATGTTTTATGTATATTCCCCGTTCTTTATTTGGTTTGACACTCGCTCTCCTGGAATTTCACCTTATATAGTACATATCTATGAATTGCTCTTCATGAGTTTTATAAAACTAATTTAGAAGGACGCCAGTTCCACAAATAATGTAGCCTTCTTTCCAAAAGAAAATGAGATTAGCTATGACTCTTATGGCTCTTCACCATAGAAATTTCTATCATGACAAGACCATTCTCCCCAGATTAAGAGAATAAGAAAATAAGGCTCCTTCATAATATTGTTCCAACAATCAAATATGTACAATCTTCCAATAAAAAATGACCAAGAAACTAGCTTTTGAATAAATGCATGTCAGTGAGCCAAGAAACACATCATTGACAATTTCTATTTAATATCAACTGGATACTTGTATGATAAGACAAAATAAACAATACCTGTAAACAACAATTATCCTATCAAAAGTAGGTTCTTGAATTGTAGTCTTGCTCACCAAGTTCTTAATGCTGGGTTAATACAGAATAAGAAAGTCATTGAGTAGCAACAACACCAGCAATTCAGGACATGACATTGGTGTAAATAAGAAATCACATCATGTCTTTAAGAGGAAACCAATAAATAAATATCAGTAAACTCAAACTTAAACCTAAAGCTAAAAAAATAACTGCATGAATTTGTAAATTTTCAGGACTCGTTCAAAAAATAAAGTTGATAGCATGGAAAGCATCCTTCAAGGTTGTTAGAAAGATACTATGCTCCAGATATATGACAGATATGTTCATGAATGAGAACTGTCTTCCAAAATAACAGCATACAAAGATGGCAATTCACAACCTTAGGTCCATAGTTTGAAGACGGATGCGCTCAACATAAAAATCTTCGCTATCTGCTGCAGGGTTAATTTCATCATTCTTTGGCACTTTCTTATGTCGCCTTCTTGATCTTCTGCCAAAAAGCTTGTCCAACCTGCAAAGAACATTTCCCTGAAAGCATTAAAAGGAAGCAAAAAAAAAATGCATGAAGCAGTCAAGTTTGTAAGGAAGAGAAGATAGATACAAAAATCATCTCATGTCCAACTTTATAGTCTATGTAGTAAGTTAACAATTTAGGACCCTAAAAAGTGAAGAGTGCAGAATGGCTGAATATTACCTCAAATCTACAAATCATACTAATTCGAAGATATTTCAAATAGGAAGGAAAAACGTTAAATTACATTCCGTAAGCTTAGCCACAAAAAAATTTCTAAATTACTTCTAAGCAACAGTATTTAAAGGTGCTTTTACCAAGAGTATAACCATAACAACTCACAAAGGATAATGATTGTCCAAAACATACTCACCGAGTTAGCCTTAAAAGAAATGCCCAAAGACGTGCAATGATCATGTCCACCTTCTCCATGAAAAAATAATCAGTTGTTCGATCAATTCCTATCCCACGTCTGAAGATAATGTACTAGAGACAAAAAGAATTATACTTAGCTTGAGAAAGAGAGTGTTTTCAACCAATACTTCTAAATCAAATATGTACAAGCAAGCACTTCCAAAATTTCCTAATTAGATGGTATTGAATTGGTTTTGCAGTTGTAATATATTAGAGAAATACTTATTACATCTTCAGAGTAATGTAGAATGGCATGGGCAAAATAGTTAGAAAATCATCTGATACTGATCTCATGCATAAGATTATGCCATTAACCAAAGCAAGCCTCCGGATTCTGGCCCATCTAATTGTACAGATGCACTGCAAACACCACATGCCAAATACTAAGCTAAAAGACAAACTTGTGCAAAAAATAGGCTCAGTAAGGAGAATAAGTTCAAAATCAGAATACTTTTGGTTTCAGCATTATTCATTTTGCTGTATGTCAAACTGACAACAAGAGAGCCTTTGCCCCATTAGTTATTGTCAGAAAAAACACCAAGAAAGATGCAATTTCTATTCTAAATTGTGATCACAACCTTATCAGCAAAATCTGGGAGGTTTTCTTGGGGATGCTCTAAAAAATATCTCTTAAGAAGTGTCTTGTCAATCTACATTCAGTAAGAAAATAATTAAGATCAACAAATTTGAATAACACAGTAAAAGAGAATCCACATTATATATTCAAATGAAGACTTAATAATTGGCCATGATAATATGTATAACACATGAAGTTGCAGATGACCTTAGCTTCATCAACTGTTATGGGAAGATTAAGAAGATATTGCCCTGAAAGTGCAACATCAATCTCTTCATCTGAAGCTATTTTAAAGTTACTCTTCTCCATCACCTGTACACCAAAGAAGGGAATTTCAACCTCCTACATGATGATAAATTGATTGAGAAAAGTTGCCTACATTGGGTTGTTGGATTCAATTTTAGTCATGTTTGAAAAAGCATCAGAGAGAGAATCAAATTTCATATGTGAAATTCAAGTCATTTGAATGACAGATACTTGCACATTATTACAGGTTTATTATTCTATTATACTATCAATTTCTATAACGGGCATTGGTTCTTTTTATTCCATTAGACACAAAAAAAGAAGAATACCTGAAATAAATATGTCAAGAAATTCTGTTCAAGTACATCAACTTCTTCAGGAGATAAATTCTGCTGCTGCAATTTATGAGCCCCGTGTACAGGGTCAAAGAGAGAGTATAATTGCTGCAATATAAATTCAACTAAAATTAGAACAAAAAGCAAGAAAGAGGAACAAAATGGTTGAAGGGATATGTTTGCAAAGAAAAGATGAATACCATCAAATCCTCGAACTGAAGAAGATACCAAGCTCGAATTGTGTACTCAACTCTCTTGCAGAACTTTAGGAACTCTGCCCGATCTGAACTATGTTCTGCAACACATATAAACAGTAGAAACTTAATATGAACAACATGATACAAGAAAAAAAAGCACAAAGTGGGTGCATTTAGAGATTGACAAAACTAAAAAATGTTATATTGGAAAGCGAAAGGGCGATGCTTGTGAGTCGGTGACATATATAGTTTAGTTATGAGTATGCAATGAGGATGTCTCTAGCTGGAAACAAGATTTGAAAAAAGATTGTCCGTTTCTTAATGAGAGGCCTGTGCATAAACTAAAACCAATAAAATGGAGGCTTTAAATGCAGATTATTACATGCATCTAGGAACTGAAACAAAAGGATAAGAAATTAGGACTGTATGACGTGAAGAAAGAGAAGCGATTACGAGAAATATCCGAAATAAATAAGCAATGACCCAGATAGATAGATGGATGGATGGATGGATAGATGGATAGATCTCTAAATAATTTTCAGGGAAATAAAAAAGGAAAGCAACGAGAACGAGAACAAGAGAAACCCAGAAGAGGAAATGGAGAAATGAATACATACGAATGAGGTTGGCCAAAGTCATGATGAGCTTGGGCTTCAGAATGGGAATGACAGATTCGCGCTCTAATCGAATCACTTCCTTCTTTATGTTATCCTTGTCCATTTCGATTCGATAGCTGAGAAATGTGAATTCCAATGAAGAAACTAGAAAGAAACAGAAACAGACGTGTTTTTTTTTTTTTTTTTCCGTTGGGGAAACTGGGCGTGTATGTTTTAATTACGAGATTCATGGCTTTGTATATAAGGTAAGGCAAGGCAAGGCAAGGTCATAACGTAAGACTCGTGACCAACATTTTTTTTTATTATTATTTAGTATTGGAATGAGATTGAGTCTTCTCCTGCCCCAAGATTGGAGTGGAGAAATGAGTAGATTATGACACGTTTACTATAATGATAACACATGGTTGGGATTTATTTGATAATAATATTATTAAAACCCTGTTAATTAAACACCTGTTCATCAGAATTTTGTTAGCTAACGTGTTAAACTCTATTAAAAATATCGGGTTAAAGACTCGGTCTATTTTTAACACTTCACATGAGTATTAAATTTAATTTAAAATTCAAATTATTTTTTACATTTTTTTCTCGAGAACCAAAAAGTCTCTATTTAAAAAAAAAAAATAATGCAGATACGAAGTTAAAACTTACTCTTTGTTAAGCAAAAGAATGAACGCCCAAACGAAAAGAACTCCACGGATAGAGAAAACAAAAAACGCTCTAGCATAAATAGACAAGAAAATTGATCCCCAAAGCCCAGACAATCTACAGAATGAAAGAACTTTGTCTGAAGCTGGCTTCCAACTCCGCAACACAAAAGACAATTAGCAATGCATCAAGACCTGAAAGTAAGACAATTAGCCAAGCTCCAGACTTCGAAATGATACTTTATCAAACATGTGCAAAGCATCACAAAGATAAACCCCTAATAAATTGAAAGAATTTTGCATCAGCATCAAATTGAAAATTTTAACCTATGAAAATAACTTCAGTTAGTGTCTTGAAATGTTGATAAAATTATATCTCTCTATCGTACAGAAGAATAATTAATGGATTTTATTTTTGATGAGAAATTTTCATTTTGATAATAAAATAAAAAAAGTCAGAAGCATCGGACGAAGATTACAAGATGAGATTCCTTGGTGAGGATGGTGGGAAGATTACGACTCTTTTCCCTTTCTTTTTTTTTTTTTTTTTTTTTCTGTCGTCTTCACAATTTACATTACATGATATTCAATTTAGTTTAATTTTATTGCTTTCCTTCGTCGGTCCCTGTTTCAGCTCCTCCCCCCCTCCCACTGCCCTGCTGCTGGGCAGTGCTCCTTCAAAACCTAACAAATGGACTGATAATAACTCCAAGCGTTCTGCTCCATCGGAAGAAGTATAGCATCGGCCCATCATTAAATAATTACAAGAAGCAGGTGACCAAGGCAATTGAATGTTCCATTTTATTTTTCTTTTTAAAAAAATAGAATCACTAAATAATAGAATAGTTACTTGGCATCTAAGTTTCATCTAATCTTAATCCAAACAAATTTTATCTGTCATTGTTTAATGTAGTTGAGAATCCTTCATAGTCACAGGTATGTACAGAAAACCTATCTCGCCTGGTAGTATTATGTATACTACGCTTCTGCAGGCAAATCTGCCGTTCATCGTAAGTTAGTAGTAACCTACAACTCTCTTCTAAAAATAACTTAAGAAGCATCATACCAAGTTTGCATGCACTCACCAGCATAACTTCCAATAGAATCCTCCATGCCAGCTCATGACTGTCTTAATATACTTTACCCTCAAACTATCTTTGTTGATTCCAAGACCTCAAATATGGTTTCCCCATTGGATCATCATTCAAAGCAGGATTCTGATGTGTTAAGCTCATCCATCCCATTCCCATATGATCACCCATCAGCGACGTAGTTGCATCACGACCCCCTAAATAATCAAGTGCATCTCCATCTGCTTGCTGCTCTATACTATTTCCAATTATTCCATTGTTCCTCCGTGAAATGAAATGCTCGGTAGAGCCCATTGAATCATAAGGGCTACTTGAACCAAATTGGTTACATTGAGATACAACACTAAATAGGCTCTGATCTGCATTGCTTCTCCTCCCAATGCTCTGGCTTGGCCCACTAAAGCCATCTGAACCAGCCCATCTACCATCGACGTCAACTTGATGGTCTCCAGCAAACCAGTTCTGATTCAAGAATTCTCCATTATGCAACTGATGTTGGGAACGCGCTGACATGTAGGCAGGATTGACAGCCCAATCCTGCATATTTCCTGAAGGCAGCAAGTGTTCTTGCCTTGTGGGCAAGCATCTTCCCCCATCAGGGTAAATGCCTTCTGGCATGTTTTGTTGCATGTAAACCTCACTCCGCCTCTTTGGCCCCTGCTCTAGAGGCAGTGATGACTGCAACTGCTCTTGAAATTGCTCATCAAAATGACCATGTTCCACCAACATGTTCTTCGGGGGCTGGAAATCTAGCCCTGTCTGTTTTTGCTCACTATGATACGAAAACATGCCCTGATCCTTGAAGAAAGATTGAAGCAGGTCATTTTGGTCTTGACTTGTATAAGAACTAAAGGAACCATCTTCAGTATGTCCAAGCAACAAAACCTTCCCGGTGCTTTCTTCATGTAAGTCTGATTCCAGATCAATCATTTGGTTCTGTTGGTCCTCATTGGCTTGATGACCGAGTGGCAATCCACTTGAAGATGTGTATTCATGGCCTGCAGTAGACTCATGGTAAGAGTGTGGCATGCTATATGCAGGCCATACATTTTCTGCGGAAGAGATGGGAACTTCCTGATTAACAGTTGCATCAACAGTTTTCACAGTCTCCGAGTGCTCAGAGACATCTGAAGAAGTAACATCTAATTTCGAGAGATTCTTTTTGTTTTCAAACTCCATATCCTCACGGTTGCACACATGGTCACTATCAATAGTAGAAATCTGCTGTGGGGATTGATTCTGCGGAAAGGCCAGAACAGACTCCCCCTCTTCCATGCCAGACTCACTGTCCTTTGCTTCAGTATCCTCCTGATCCTCAAACGACTTCTCAGGGTCCTCTTTCTCTACATCTAGAATAGCTAAGTTTGCACCAACATTATCTTCCCGATCTTGGAGCTTTCCAGTGTCATCCTCTTCATCCTGACATACCAACAAAAAAAAAAAAAAAAAAATCAACATTATAGGAGTAGTGTAGAAGATGTTCAAAGCCACATAACAAATACAAACACGGATCCAATGAGTTTGGTGAATATTAAAATAAAAAAAATTTTTAAAAATGATGATTATGCAAGCAACCAAAGCGTACATATACAAGGGAAAAGGAAGGGAGCAAAGGGCAGAGAAATAAACCTCCAATACTGGATTCAGTTTTTCTTCCATATCATGCTCCAATGTCTTGGCTATTTCACGTTTCTGTAACTGCATGTCTCGCCAGCTAGCATATGCTTCTGGAAGATCTTCCTTTACCAATCTCAACCTATTTAAACAACAACTGCTCTGAGCAGAGGTATAACAAAAATTTTTCAGAGTTCAAGCAAGAATTGTTTGCTCCAACACTCACCAATATTGATGCAACTTCCTTTGTTCTTCTTCCACAAATATTTCATATGGTAGCACATGCAAGCTATCAATGTCACCTAAGACACGGTTGAGAGACCTAGACTGAATGCTTCCACCAGACTGCTTCATCTTCTTAATAAGTTCATGCTGCTTCTTGCTTATCTGAAACATATCAAAGCAGATAAACGTAAATACCAAAGAAGGAACATAAGAGGGCAATAGAGAAGGTTGAATAGCAAAAAGTACAAGAGAAAGACTTGTTTAAAGAATATAAGGGCAAGATACAGATGCAAGCCATCACTAGTACGCTATAATAATTGTTCTTGCCCCATGGTACAATGGCAGGAACTGAGTTTATTTACTGTGAAGGCTAAAAAGTGAAAAGACAATAGAACAGTAATGGCACAACCATATCTCAGTAGAAACAATCAGCTAGGCATCTGGCCAATGGTTTCAGCTCAGGAAAACTCATAAAAGAAGCTTCCAGAAGTTGCATGCTTGTCTCAACTAATCCAGAGTTTAATTAATGACTACTACTATACCACAAAGGATAAATTCTAATCCAAGGAGATAACGGATCAAGATAAAAAGCACCTCCTCAATGTCTTACAATTTACACTGATCAAAGCAGCTGCTGACCTTAAAATATGACATATAGTTGGCACCATCACCCTGCCAGATATTGCACCTGTGTATTTTGTCATCCTTGCTGGGTCTTGCTTTGACTGTCAGTGCATCATCTGGAGCAGCCAAGCGAATTCTACCTTTGTCCTTGATGAAATCTTTCTCGTACATTCTGATATGCATGACAACTAACAAGATTCATGCTCCATGGAATAAAAATAAAACAGAGTAAAACTAAAAGAAACTAGTGCTGCCCCCATAACAAATTCCCAGCAGGAGACCTAAATGCAGCAAAAGTATCTCAAATATAGTTATAGTTCACAAAATTTCTTGTTCAGTGAAACTGACAGAACCACCAAACTACAAAATGGAGATAATAATGAAGCAAAAAGTGATCCTAAGAGCTGAAAATAATATTACAAGTAGAGAAATTTCAATAGGAATACAACAATGTAATTTCCCACAAAACCTAACCAGCATGATGTGTAAAAATACCCATATAGAAAGTTTATACTTCAAACCTCCTAGACAGCAAAGTATATTTAGATGTTTTCTTTGTTAGGCACACAATTTACCGATAAGTATAATAGTAAAGAGGGAAAGCTATGTGCTGCAAAAGAAGCCAACAATAAAAACAAACATGCTACAATTTCTTAGCTCAGAATTCAATGGTATTCCACCCAATATGGGATGGGGAAAAAGATCCATGGTTACCTTTGCTCTATCGAAATCTTACCATATACATTTCTAAATCCTATTATGAAGATTATGAGGGTTACAGTATTTCATATATTGTTTAAATAAATGAATCACATTTCCTTTTGCAGTTAAAAGAGAAACTCTGAAGGAACTAAAGAAAACAAAGCACTGAACTCAGGCAAAGCATAGTTTAAGAAAGAAATATTCAAACTCTCACTCTTGTGAACTTCAAAAAGATGGGCAAAATGACAATACATGCAGAGTGTTAGTTTACCATGGAATGACATTACCTTCTCTGTAATTCTCCACCCTTCACAACAGAAGAGTTTTGGCTATCACTACTGCATGCTTTCTCGTCTGCAACCCAAGAACAAGACTCAGAAGTAGCTGTAACATCCTGATCAATGTTGACAAGCCTAGATTCATTTGAATGTGAGAAAACCCTTTTCTCACCAGCCCTTCTTGACCTACCAAATAAATTGTACCCCAAAAATAAGGTTTGATCTTGACACATAAACAAAAGAAAATATTCAATAGAAAGTGCAAATAATAATAATAATAATAATAATAATCATCACCATCATCCTTCATTTTTGTTTTGAACAACCAATTTCAAGAGGAAATGTCCAAAACTGAACAGCCAATGGTATTGTGTTCTATATTATGGCACTGTTATAACGATGAAGCTGAGAAACAACTCAACAAGTTCCTCAAGGAATATCCTTGCCAATGTAAAATTAGTTAATAGCAACTATTTGGGCGGAAGAATCATCCTCTGCTCAAACCTATCACTTACACATAGATTGAAACATATAGCAAATTCTAACCTCCACAACTTCTGCATAATTTCTTGTTCTGGGTCTCTGCAGCTTTCCCATTTCACCTTCAATTTCAGCAAATACTCTATAATACTGCCACAAGAAACAAAACAATATTTTAACCATATAATCAGCACCATATGCACCTGTGCCAAGAATAGTTTATATTCATAGGTAAATTTGGCTACATTTTACATACCCTTTATGGTAGTCCAGTAACTCTGAGGAGTATGCATTTTTCTCAGCCTTTAAACGTTGTTCCTCCTGAATAACTGCATCGGGGTGAAGATGACCCGAACAAAGTGACGTACCCCTGCAAGCATAAAATCCAGTCAAATCTAGCTGACTCAGACTCAAACTCTACATTAGAATCCTCAAATACCATATCGCCGGACAATAGAACAAGAGAAATAAAACATATTCCCCCAAGAGATGTAACTTCCACATAAATAGATTCAACTAGAAATTGCAAAGTACATGTCTGCATTTATGGGTAAATGTATTTGTCTCGCATATAAGCATGGCCAATAGAAACTACAGGAAGAAAGGATTCATTCTGCACAGGGGAAAAAGTGCAAAATGTAAATATACATATATACTCACCATTTAAGAAAAGGATTTCCAAAGTGAAAGCTATCCCCAGCAAGCAATGCTTGCAGAACCTGCTCTTTATCTGTTCCTGTAGGAAGAAACTGCATCAGAAGATTTCTCTCATTTTCAGACAGATGAGTCTGCCAAACCTGTAACAATTTCAATGTTAATTCCATAAAGCCTGAGATCAGCAGGAAGAAGCTACTAGAAGCAACTGTGATAAAAAAGTAACAAGAATAATACCTCATAAGAAAGCACATCAGTCAAGTTCTCTAAGTCAAATATTTCATGAGGAAGAGCCAAAACATCTGCCAAATCTCTGTGGTAATGTATTGTAGAATCAGTAAATGGCCTCAAATGTCTCCAACTTAAGCCAATTTGTTCCCTTTTCGCAACCACTTTTTTTTGGTTCCCATCCCACTCAAGGGAAATACAAGGTTTTGTGTTTAAATCATTTTGCAGTAACTTTAGTTTTTTCTTTTTGGGTTTG
>JBBYHO010000002.1:12741587-12752160 GCA_038382025.1 Adansonia gregorii
TTAACGTTACTTATTTTTTATATCTAAGTCTGACTTATATATCTTATTAGTATATTCATCTCACAATCTAGCTTTTGAGGTTAGGTTTGAGTTTCTTTAACTTACTGTCAAAGTTCTTAAGAGGAGTATCAAAGTCCCACTTTACTTACCTGTTGTACCTATGCCAATTTCTTCAAGTATCTATTGTTAGACATTCCACCTTATAAATTAGCTTTTGGATTCAAATCGGAGGTTTTTTTTTTCAACTTAAATAATAGTAGTAATGAATAATTTATATTATTATAAAAAATTTCTGACGAAGTTCAATGCCACAGTCAAGTAACACCTATTTAACTAAGAAAATTGCCCAAAAAACTACAATAATACCAAAAAAAAAAGATATTTGTATCTTTTAAAATTTATTATTTAAGAAGTTAAAAAACTATCACTTTTACAACCAAACTAGCAAAATAACTTCTCTCTTTAATTTTTTTTAAATTACCCACATTGTGGATGTAGCAAATTTTAGTATAATAATAACACAAAAAACTAGTCTACAACTGTGCAGTTTAAAACATACCAAAACAGAAGGATCGATGTTGCTGATAAACAACTTCTACATTACTATCAAGAGTTTTTTTTTTTTTTTGTTATTTTTTAAATATGTTATGAGTTTTTTAAGACACTTGCTAAAAATATCAATTTTATCTTTTGTTCATTTGAATGAAATTGATGATTTGATATTTAATGAAATTTAAAAGTGCAAATTAAAAATATGCAAAAAGCCATCAATTCGCATTCATCATAAAATACTTTTTCATTTTAATTGTTTTATTTATTATTAATTAATTAAAAAATATTTTCTTGGTTGATGTTTTGGCTTGGCTATTAGCTTCGTAGTGTATTTGTATAGTAGCTTGCCCTTGATTACTAAAATTTCATTTAGCATTATTGCTGGCACGACTATTAAGGTCAAAAAATATCGTTTCAGTGCAAAAGTAATATTAAATAAGTAAAAAATTTTAACTTTATAGCTAAAATTATAGTTTAACAATCAAAATCAAAAAGTCAAAAAATAAAATTTTGGCTATTTGAAAGCTAGTTTTTAGATAAAATAAATTTATTATCCTTAAATCTTTAAAATTTTATTATTTAAACATTTTTTCTTTTGATATTTCAATTCCTCGATGCAGTTTCCACAATAAAACCAAACACTTAAAAGTTTTTAAATCATTTTTTACCATACTTTTTAAACACACTTTTTTCAATCTAAACTTTTTCTAACTTAAGCTTTTTCCAACAATACTAAACTAAGGTTTTGGGTTTTTGAATCTATGAATTTTTTAGGCCAAAGATAAAGGTTTTATCATTTTGTTATTTTTTATAATTTATTATTATTGTAGACATTTCATTTTGTCCCGACCTTCATGCAAGTATTTTTTGGGTATTGTTAAGGCCAAATATCCAAGCTAAGATCTAATTTCTATCATCTCAAGCTAAGGTTAAATGATCGGGAGCCAAAGGTGAGCATATTTTTAACTAGGTATATTAATACCTTACAATAAGGTATCGATGCATTGGCTCCATGTGATCAAATTTGAAAAACAAGTGAAATTATTAATTCCTTTGGCTCGTGTATCAATATATTTGTTGGTGTAAGCTCAGCAAGCCAATCGTTGTTGTTGGCAATGTGCCTCTCGCAAAGGAATTGTGTACGACTTAAACGTATTTCTTGACGGGGAAAAATTTTCTTGACTAAGACTCATCTTTTTTTTGATGTGATAGGAGTAGGAAAGTACGAATTATTGGCTCTTGACTATGAAAGGGGATCGTTAGATGAATCGCTCGAACAACCAAGTTTGAGTGGCCATCAGGAAATGGTTAACAATAGGAATCGCCATCGATTATTTGGGCTAGGCATGATTGGATGCTTATTGAATCAGATTTTCGAGTTACAAAATTCGAAACATCGATTCCATGGTCTACATAATTCACAGATTCGATGATTGGGTTTGGGAGTTGGTTACATGTAAGAAAGTACAAACTTCCTTGCAATGCCCAAAATATATTCTTTTCTAGCCATGTCTTAGCTTAGTTTCGGTTCCTTTGATTTTGACTCGTCATTATTTAAATATAGTCTGCTTTACATGCATGAATTTGAATAAAATGACCCAAGTTTTAAAAAAAAATGCAAATCATGTATGCAACCCAGAGAAGTGGAGACCATAAGGATTTTTGATTAAAATGTTCTCTAGATTTAGCTTTTGCAAATACGATATTCTGTGTCAAGAGCTAAAGAGATATCAACATAGGACATTGCCTTATAACTTTTGAAAGGCGATGTTAAAAATAAGGATGCAAAATGACCATCAGAAAGAAAATGTGTTAGTAATACGACAAAATGAGATACTATAAAATAAATCACACAAAACAACAAAAGAGAAAAAAAAGGGGGATAATCGGAATGTATCTAGTAATTGTTACTGATTATCTTGAAATAACCGAGTCAATAATTTTAGAGACACGTTAGGATCCACTAATTAATTGAGGCATGAAAATGGGGTTTGAATATTAAAAAGTTTGAAGAAAATATGAGGAAAGAAAAAAAAATGAGATTGACAAGTTTAAATTGACAAAATTTGACTATTTCTTGACATTTTTTTTGAAAAATGGGGTTAAGTATCCTTTTGGAGGATGTCGTTAGAGTATCTCTTTGGGGGAGGACGTTAAAGTATTCCCTTGAAAAACGAGGTTAGAGTATCCCTGTAGTTGAAAACTTTAGTAAGCATTGAGATTTGAATGAAGCTTGTAAAAATAGGGTTTGGATATCCCTTCAAAAGATGGGATTGGAGTATCCTTATAGATGAAAACTTTGGTAAGTTTTGAAATTTAAATGAAGTTTATAAAAGTGGGGCTGTAGTATCCCATAGATAAAGACTTTGATGATTTTTGCGAGACGAGCTAGAATGATTTATCTTAACAAAAGTTTGGAGATTTCTTGAGAAAATGACATTTTTGATAAATTCTAAACAAAATAGGTGATTTTTATTAAGAAAATTGATTAAAATAAGGATAATAAAGCTTAAAAATTGTTCATGCCTCGATATGAACCTAGGGGAAAGCTGACGCATTTTTCTGACTCAATGGGCTGATCGAAATCACATGGAGGCATTTGAATGCCTCAGAGTGGGGGTTCGAAGAACTCAACTCATCTTGACCAATGTTGAAAACAAGGGACAACATCACGCTATCCATTTTTCTGATTTTATCACGGGTAAATTTAAAAGTTTTAAGGGTTGGGTTAGATAACATTGGACATGTGACTCGATAAGGTTTAAAGTAAAATATTCCAAAAATCTCAAAAAATTGCCTTTTGGGTAGAAATAATTTTGGATTTGGGTTAAGCATGACATTTACATCATGTGCAAGGGAAAAAATGTGGCAAACTTTGAAAAATCATTTTTGACTCATATAGAATCGTTATATCATAAAAAATATCGAAATGGCCTAAATAGAGCATAAATCGTTGATTCTAATTGTTTTAAATAGTGTTAGTTTGGAAAATCATAACTTCCTCATCTGTAATTATCCAAGGGCAAAATAAATACCGTTAGAAAGGTAATTCGATGCCCTTAATGGAAAAGTACCATATAATTTTTGAAAAATGGTTTAAGATTTAAACATGATTTTTAATTCGTGACCACTGTGCTGTCGCAGCAAAACATGGGAGTTTTTTAGTTTTCTCGATTTTCTTTGGGCCTAAACTCGAGACACAGACATTCGAATGTCCATGGTAAAAAGGAATGGGTGATATAGGATTAATGAGCTCATCTATACAACCTCAGAATAGTTTGGAGCGAGGAGATAACCCGTTGACTATGTTATAAACATAAAGACTCTAAGCAAAAGATCAAGACATAAGCAACTTTGGACAATAGAAAGGACTTTTATTTTTGAAAATAGAATACTTGGTCTTAATAATCCTTGAATCCACACATAAGACTTGATTTTTCCCAATATTGGAAGACCAACGAAGAAAAACGTTAAATCTATGTTAATTCTCATTCATTGAGGTTAACGTGGGCTTAACTTGGAGCTTTTAGAAAAACAGGTTTTTGATAGCATGCAAGCAAATATTTTGACAAACATTTTATGGATAAAATACACATACATGAAAATGAGCATGGATAGCATGTTTAAACAAACAAAGATGACATTTTGACCTGGAAAAGATAACAAAAATGTTAAGAAATGACAAATCAGATGCATAAAAATGCTAGCTTTTTGTCTCTTAACAAATGTATTATGAGCTAAATATGACATTCATGACAATGAACATAAACAGCATGTTTAGACAAGTAAAAATGGTATCTTGAGATGTAAATAATGATAACAATGAAAGAAAAAGACTAATAAGATGCATGAAAATGCTAGCTTGATAACCAACATTAAAAGTCATGCCATGAAGGATGATATGAACATGTTTGAGCAAGAAGAAGTTTGTTGGAAATTTTAAAACAACAATAATACATGTTTTTGGCGTAGACTAAGCACATAAAAATGGTGAAGCATGGCAAGAGGGTTAATACAGCATAAAAAATCTTGGGTCTGCCATAAACAAGCCACAAAATGCATGAAGTTCCTAGAATAGGGCCATGGTCACATGGATATGGCTCTCTAAAATGATAAAAATGATGATGAAAAAAGAAAGCAAGATTAAAAAAAGGATGGAGGTTATACTAAGTAGCTTTAAACTTTACTTTATCATTTGAGCATAAAACTTATTGACTTTGGGCTCACCTTTTTTGTTTCTTTGCTATTGATTAGCAAGAAAAGGGGGGTCAAAATGAACTTGAGAGATGTGCTAATAATGAAGGAGAGGTTTTAGATAAAGAAAAAGTGAAAGAGAATGTTTGGAAGGGTTTTTAGTGGTGGCCTTAAGGAATTACAAGAATGAGAGGTTTATTGGAGAAAGATGATGGATGAAAAAGGTTTTTAAAGAATGTTTGAATCTGTTAGAATGTATGTGAAATGTCTCAGTTGAGAATGTTAACCTTATATGATCATGTGAATAGTAAGGACCATATGCAAAAAGCAAGGGCATTTTGAGATTTTAATGCATGTACCTCATGCATGGACAAGGTACTATGCTCAGCTACCCACTAAATTTATTGGTTGGCTAAGCCAAAAAAGTGGATTAAGCCACTTTTGGTAGTTGAGCAATGAGAAAGTCCAAAGTTGCCTTTTAATAAATTAAATTGTCTTGAAAATATCCCTTATCATGGCTATTTGGGTCTAAAAATTTTGTTAAAACCCAATCATAAGTCTAATGCTGACACCTATTATAAATTTGAAGAATTTTTTATGCCAAAAACATGGTCCAATTTATATTTTAATGTCATGGTGTAAGGGGTCAAAATGGTATGAACAGCACATTTTAACCTTAAAGCATTGATACAATGTGTATTGTACCAATACTTGGAGCAAATTTTTGCTCCAGGTACCAATACAATAAAGCTGATATCAATACCTAAAGGTGGTTTTGATACCAACACTCTTTATATCGATACTAACTAGCCAAAATAGATTTTTAAGCTACTGTAAACTCGGTATTGATATAGAGGGTTTGTTTATCGATATAAAAGTACATGTATCTGTACACGAACCTATTGTAACCTAGAGGTTGGTATCGATACCAATACTCTTTATATTGATCTGACTAGCCAAAATAGATTTTTAAACTACTTTAGAGCTCGATATCGATACAAAAGGTTTGTGTAATAACACAAAAGCACCTTACTGACGTAGAAACCTTATATCGATACTTAAGGCGATGTATCGATACGTTCATGCAAAAAATGTGAATTTTTCATACCTTTGGCCCTTTAAACACCATACTTGAGCTGGGAATGATAGATGGCTAATGTTTGTTTGCGTGTATAACCTCAGTGATACCTCGAATAATAACCTTTGATGCTTTCTTTTTACATTTTTCTTTAACATGACCTCTAGGCAACTCAGACCTTTCTAAAAAAAAAATTTTTTCCAGGCGTCATGTCGCCTAATAATGCCTGACGACATGGCACTCAACAGTTTCATTTTTATTGCTTTAATTCAATTACCTTTCAATTACATCTTAGGATGCCAAAAGTTAGCCCGAACAAATTTAAGGTGTCTACAGCTGTAGCTTTTAAGGCATTATCATTTAATGATTTCATGTACTCAAACATTATTTTTTATTAATATAATAAAGGTATTTCTTTATCTATAAGATTTCATTATATAATTATTATAAATATCTTATGTAGATAAAACCTATTAAACAGATTGGCCTTGCAAGGGAATTGTAAAGAGTTACAATTATTAGATTCTTATGAATCAAAGCTATGCTTCAAAACGTATTCCTGGTCATCGTATTGTCAAGATAGTTCATTAACAATACACAAAGATTGGTATATGTAAGCCTTAATGCATAAAATGCATGCAGCAGATCTCATAAGTTAAAGTACAAACATACTTGGGAACATCATATGGGTGTTAGTTATGGCAACAAGTTCACTAAACATGATCCACTATGAGAGTTTCGTTTGGTATTTCACTCAAGTGTCTATAGAAATACTTTAATGTGTCAGTAGTATAAGTGATCCTTAGACTTGTGACACCAATGCATCTCGCGTAAAGAGTATCATGATTGGGTCTACAATAGATGGATGCTTATGGTAAGGTGGTTTTGGGTATGACATGAATTATATGGTCGGTGAATAAGTGATACAGAAAGTATTCATCACCTAGGTGATATAAAGGGACATATCTCACATGCACCCTAACTCATGTTAACTCAAAGTCCTTGGCCAAGGCAATATTGATTATGAAGTTAACATAGGGTTGCATATATACTAATATGGAATAAGCTAAGAGTGGACACCAAACCATGCTTTTACTAATTCGAAGATATATGATGAAAGTATATTTGTTACACTGAGATACTAAACACTAAAGGGCTTGTTAACACCATATTGGCACTCCCCGCAAATTAGGTAGCCATGATACATTGCTAGATGCCAATCTTAGTCTACAAATATAAAATACTCTTAATTGGGCTATTTTATGTTTATTGCCAATATGATAGGGGCATAATGGGTTACACACAAAAGGGTTGTTAGTAGAAATTAAATTGAGACTAAGCTTATATGTATAATACAAATAATGGTTACTTAAGTCTAATTTCATATGAACTGAGGGCAAAATTGTAATTTGAAAGAAAATTAAAATGTTAAATCTTTAGACTGTATAAACCAATGCAGCTATGCACATTGAATTGAGGTGGGATACATTTGTCACCGTAAGATTGCTATTTTTTTTTTCCCTTTAAGGCTTGAGGGAATGTTGGTTCCCAGCCGAGGACAAGCAGCATTATTAACATTCTGCACTTGCATCACGCCTTGCAAGAGTGGCCCTTGTGCTTACCATAACAGCTCCAGATGTCGGGAATAACTGGTTGTGGATCACAGTTGCAAGTCCATTGGCGTAAATGAGTGCATTTTGAAGACGCACACTTTCTTTTGTTCCCTCCCTTGCGATCTTGTTTACTATCTTGGTTGAAATTAGTAATTTGAAGTTAACAGACTTAGATGCCAAAATGCAGCGGAGCTTATTACTGGACGCGCGCATCAAGAAAGGAGCAGATCAAGGTGAAGATGTTGGCTGACGAGGATGGGGCTGTGCTTGGGATTGTTTTTCAAGGAGATGACCAGCAAATAGATCAGATGAGAAAAGAACTCAAGCTCAATGAAAAAGGTATGGTCTACGTAAAGGGCATCTTCGAAAGATGACAAGATATGATTGTTTTGTCCAGTGCTTTCAGAAAAGAAGGTAGGACATTGCAGCCTGGCAGCTTATTCAGATGCTCCCTTGGTGTATGTTTACTGGTTTAGCCATTATAGTAGGAGACTTTTGGGAACATAGATTTTCTCGTCCGTGCTCCTTGAAAATTTTGTGATCATCCATAATTTGAAGGCAGCTTTTTCCTGTATACTGCAATTACTAAAAATGCTAAATGGTAGTGATGCCAATCTATCCCATACTGGTTATGTGTACTCTTCCCATAAGTGGTGAACATCTACTTGCTTGATTTATGCATACAAGAGAATCCCTAAAATTTTTGATTCGCTGGAAATATTCGAGAACACAACAGAGAACCATTGGGTATAATAAGAAAAAATAATAATTAAATAGTCATGCCGGCATACAATCAAGTCTCAGTATTCAGCAAAATCCAGAAAACTTATTCAGAATTAAGAGCAACAGCAATTGGCAGCAGTTATAGAACAACCAAACATTGCCCTGAAAATCAAGGGCAGATAAAGCAAAGATCTGCAACATGTATTCAGCATTATCTAGTAAAATTAAAAAATTATGAGTATTCTCAACCAATCAGCAACTTGTCCTCATCCAAGAAGGTGTAAGTGGGCACCTCCAGGTTGTATGGTGCTGGCCCCTTGCGAATCCTGCCAGAGACATCATAATGGGAACCATGGCAAGGGCAGAACCATCCACCAAAATCACCAGCATTTGGCAAGGGAATGCAACCCAGATGTGTGCAGACCCCAATAACAATTAACCACTCTGGATTCTTAACCCTTGCCGCATCCTCTTGTGGATCACGAAGAGATCCTATATCAACACTGTTTGCCAGCTTAATATCCTCCTCAGTTCGGCGCCTGATAAAGACTGGCTTTCCACGCCACTTAACAGTAACAGTACTGCCAGGTTCAATGCCGGAGAGATCAACCTCAAGAGAAGCCAGTGCAAGAACATCCTTACTGGCTGACATGCTCAACACAAACTTGAGGATAAGCAGACGGATAAGAGATGCATACACAAACCTACCACCAGTCAGGACAAAATAGGCAAATGCCCGCTTGCTGGGGTCACCTGGAGGAAAACGTTCATGATTGTATTCATCATATACTATTTTGGAAGTGGGGTTCTTAATTGCTGCCACTGTTGCTGGAACATCAGGAATCACACTGTTTTCACTTTTTGGAGTGAGAGACTCAGAAGCAAAACCTAAAAAACATTTTAAGTCATTTCTTAGTGACTAAGCACAAAATGAAAAAACAAATTTGTTCACCATTCCAACAGTAGAATTCAAGGAAAGGAAGACAACTGATGGCAAATATCAATTCATGGTCACGGAAATTTACAGGACAGTTCCAGGCAAACAAAATTTGGGTAAAGAAATCCGAGAATCGGGCATCCTCCAAGGCTTTGAAAATATTGGTTCACAAAAGGGCAAAAAATGGCAACATAATCAGCAGGTTAACTTCATATTCCTAAGACTGGATAACAAGCAGTTCCAAAAGGAATTTATCATCTTCACCGCTGCTTTCAAGCTCCTATTGGGAACTAAAAAAGAAAAGGCATCCCCTAAACAAGGGGCATAGAACAGATATCTTCAAGCATTAATCTTATAAATTGGCATGAAACATCTCAAAGATGTCTCCCTCAACATAGCTTCTAAAGAAATTGATGAATCCTTGTATTAGTTGCTCCAAGTTTAAGCTGATTGAATACCTTCAATCATAATGATGATGATATGCTGTAGAAGAAAGTGAAAAAAGCATAACTACCATCTTATAGCAACCAAAGGCAGACAGATTTTTCGGTCTTAATTTGTTTTAAGATAGGCGCCTAGCCCTAACTATCAAAACAAAAATTACGTTCAAAGAAAAAAAGGGTGTAAAATTTGATTAGTTTTTAACTTTTAGGGGGGCAGGTTTTCGCCGAATTCATTATATTTTGATTAATTTGAGCGTTTTCATAAATTCCACAGGAGATGTATGTAACCTTTCATTATCCGCATATCCAAATCAAAAAGATTAAGCAAAACATAAAGAAAAAGAATAATCAAAATGATGTATTAGAGTTCATTATTTTGAATTTCAAATACGAACATGACAGCCAAACGAAAACCTAGCTCATACTAGTATTTGTTGTACGACGGACGAAAAGTTAAAACAAAGGGGAGATTTTGAAAGGGCACAAGGAAACCCTAACCTCTGGTGGGAAGGAGAAAGTGAGAACCGAAAGAGAAGGAGGTGGAGGTGGATCTGGGATCGTCGGAAGAATCGGAGGCGCTGATTAAAGGGAGAGAGGAGATTGCGGACGAAGCGTGGTGGGTTCTCCACGCCGGCGGACATGAAGTGAGAGAAGAGAGCCTCCTGGTCGCCACTCTCAGCATCGTCAATTCGATTCACAAAGGGAGAGTTCTATTTCCCTTTTCTTTTTCTTCAAAATTCTCGAATTTGGCTTTGAGATGGGAATAGACTTGGTCAAATATCGGAAACTCTAGTCGAGAGGCACAGGGTGAGATTGCCGTAAAATATAGAGAAGGTTTGGTTTATTCTCTTTTTTCCTTCTCTACTAACCAGGCGTTTTAGGTTGTCGGGCCACGTTAAATTATTCGAACTTAAATAAAAATATTAAATTTAAATATTAATTATATTATTTTTATATTTATATATTATATAAATTATATAATAAATATCCACAATATTATAATATAATTATTAAAAAATTATGTAAAATTATT
>JBBYHO010000002.1:12752260-12767902 GCA_038382025.1 Adansonia gregorii
AAAAAAAAATCCTTAATAATACCATAGCATACATGAGTCTTCCCTCCAAGCCTCTAACTCTGGTAGATAGAAGCAGTCCAGGTGCAGGCGATGATGCCCAGCAGGATGGCAAAGATTAGAGCTTTGACCTTTTGTTTGCTAAAAATAACAGCCCACTGCAGCTCCTCCAGTCCTCCCAATCTGCAACTCCCCTCCCCTGTAAAGATTGCCCAGCTAGAGGAAGAATTTTCCTCCATTCATTATAGTAATAGTGTAATAGTAATACCCTTTGAGAAAACATACTGAAAAGAGTATCTGAATCCTTGTTTCCTGTTCAGAATGACAGAAAACAAACGGTACCCCTGCTAATAATTTTACAAATAAAGTGAATAAAAGAAATGTTGCTTTATTGTTTACAAATAAAATCATATCTTATGAATAAAAAAAATGTTTATAATTATATAAATTAATTAAGTTAAATTTCTTTCTCTTGCTATTCCCCGCGACTGGAGCCTATCAGTAGTAGGCAGTAGGGAGATGTCAAGGATGGTCATCCAAGAAATAACCGCATGCTTAAGAATGTAACGAGTGAACCACAATAACCTCTCCCTCCCAACCAGCCATTCGTTGCCGCGGTGTCACTGATTTCCTTCCAACCCGCTGCCACTGAATATTTGTAGCCAACACAAATCCACATTTCCCTTCCATTATGCTGCCTTACAAATTGATAAGAAAGACATACTCCTTATGTGTAACTAAACTATTTCCTGCAGCTCCATTTCTTTAGGAACCTGTCAGGTGGCTCTTCCAACTATCTAGGACTTCAATTAATTAATTAGCCTTACTTTCTTTTAAGGTTGAGAAAATTTATTAGTATTATCTGATAATTGAAGGACGTGTTTGTTCACTCTAATGTCAGGTTCAATTTATCTAAGCGCTTGTTCCTAAGTCTCCTGAAATCCGCGGTTATATCTGAAGAATTAAGTACCACAGAAAATAAATTATTGCTTGCTGTATATCATTGTTTCACAATTATATTGTTTATTGCGTTAAGTCTGGTGTGTGAGGAGGAGGACATAAGTGGTAAACAAGAGGATGTTCCTATTCCAGCTACAAATTTGGCTCATGATCCACCCGTTGCACCGACCGAAAGGCAAGCTTAACATTGTGCTGCACTTCATCAGTTGCTGTTTTCGAATTGAAAGCCAACCTTGTATAATCCACAAACTCTTCTTGGCACTATGATTCTGTTTACGGTCCCTGCAGATGTTTGTAAACGAAAATTTTTTTTGGTTTACCATGTGGTTGTCATGTATGATTTTGATAAGACTAGGTTACGTACACAGGATTCTGATATAGTAAACTCGAGTGAGAGTCCAAATGAAATGAAATGTAAGGTAATGTAATTTAATTGAACGTAATGGGATTACGTTGTTTGCAACTCTCAATTATTCCCTTAGAATTAGAAGCCAAACTTGTGTCAGTAGTTTGCAATGATGGCAAGAACAATTCAATCTTACATTGAATAAAAAGTTAAAAGAGTAAATAATTTATAAATATTTATTTTATGTTAAGTTGTATATTTTAATAAAATATTTTAGCTTAAATTAATATTGGATTCATTTAGCAGCTTATTAGAATTTATATTTTTAATATTTGAGTTTAAATTTGATGATATAATTATCTTTAATATTTTTATAATAATTTTTTAAAATTATTAAATAATAATTAATTTAAAATTATTTTTTATATCAGAAAAGATGTATTAAAAGAACATACTATTTATCAAAAAAATTATTATATAAAGATATAACATTTAACTAAAAATTTATCCAACAAACAAATCATTTATAAAGATGATTTTACATTGCTTATATAAAAGACCTTTCTATTTTATTATTTTTTTTACAATTACTTAAAAATTTATAATTTTATTATATCTTAAAACTATTATTATACTTTTAAAAATAATATTTTTCACGTTTCAAAATTTATTCTAAAATTTCTTTCTCTAAAAAACAATAGACGAGTGACGTCTGCATCAAAACTTGACAATTATATTACTATCATTTGCATGAACCCAATTCAATTCTTAATGTCTTTCGTTTCGTGGATATTACTTTTTGAAAGAAACATACATTAAATAGGGTGAACAAGGAGCTTCCAATTCATCTCATCTTTTTAAGTAACGTAAAAAAATAAGATAAGACCAATACTTAATCGGATCGAATAATAAAAAATTTAATATTTTTAAATAAAATTTGAAATTTAAATTTTGTAAGTATGAAAAATAAACATTGAAAATGCCTTTTTTTTTTTTTTTAATTTGAGATCTGATTTTACTTTAAAATAATTAGATTTGACTATTGATTATGGGTCTTAAACCTCAAATAAAAGAAAAGGATATTTCGAGGCATTAGCAAAGATAACAAGGGTGTTATAGTAATTACATGACAATCAAAATCTAAATTCGGCAAAGATGCGGCAGATTCTCTCTCTCTCTCTCTCTCTCTCTCTCTCTCTTACTTTCCTCAATTGGGTTTGGAGCTGAACGAATATATGATGTCATGCGAGAAAAGCCCAAAGGCTGAAACGCAAACGCAATCGCAGAACAACCCTCTCTCAAAATCAAAAACCAAGCTTTGAAAACTTTCATGTCCATCTTGCCCTCACAAGCTCAAGGTTCCAAAGCTTCGTCATCTCAATCTCTTTCTCAAAACCCTAATCCAAATCATGGCAACTACCAATCCGCTCCTTCCCCTCCAATCTCCTTCGGATCTCTCCACATCTGTGATCCCTCTAGTTGCCCTCCAGCTCCAGGTATTCCCCTCTTTTATTATCCTTCAATTTTCAGTTTTTCTTCTCCTTTGAATTCTTCCTCGATTCCTAATCTGGGTTTGTCATTTTTTGTTCTAATAAAAGGTTTTCTTAAAATCCGAAACTCGTAACCTAAAAATTGCATCGTTTTTCATGGCAGACCCCTTGGCTTCCGCTGCGCAAGGTTCAGTTGGATCCTTCCAAGAGGTAAATTTCATACTAATGTTCTTGGGTCCCATTTTTTATCCCCCTGAATGCTGTTTCTTTCATAAAAACATAGGGCAAATAGTAAAACTTTTGCAACTGTTCTGTATGCGACCTCGTCAACTATTAGGGAACTCAACACATAAAACTTTGGAATCGAAGATACCTGGTTTAAGATGTAATTTATCCTTTTATTCCTAATAAGTTAAAATTGGCCTTGTTTTCTGTTAGGATCAGGTGAGTGAAGTAGACCCTCCAAATGGTAAGAGAACTTCACTACACAGAAACAGGGGGACTAATTCCCAATCTAGAGGGAAAATGTTGGCAGACGTGGTTTCTACTCGAAATCCTCAAGGCACTGTGCCTCATGGAAGTGCTGCCAATTCGGTAGGAAGAAGAGCTCATATGATGAATGGTAATCACTTGCTGAATTTTCATTATGATCCTATTGCTCGCTCTCGTCCGCAACCACGGGGACCTCCTCCAAGAAGGCAGCGGAAGATAAAGCCTTATAACAAAGATTTATTCCTTCAGGCAAATTACAAGTTTGTTGTGTTGGATACCGGAAGTTACACGCCTGAATTGATGGATCCAGATAAGATGTTACTGTGGGAGGATATTATTTGTGTGAGGTATTCCACCCCATTTCCAGTGCAGTGTCCAATTTGTTTGGAATATCCTCAATGCCCACAGATTACCTCATGTGGACATATTTTTTGCTTCCCATGTATTCTGCAATACTTGTTAATGGGTGAGGAGGATCAGAAAAGTGACTGCTTCAAAAGGTGCCCTTTATGTTTCGTAATGATATCCCAGAAGGATCTGTACACCATCTATATTGAGAATGTTAGACAATATAGTGTGGGTGACGCTATAGAGTTTATGCTTCTAACGCGACAAAAGGATTCATTTGTTCCATCACAGAAAAGTAGAAAAGAGTCAAGTTCCATGCAGTATGGTGACAAGGACATATATGATCCCTTTTCAAAGTTTACGTTTACTTCAGATGTTGATCTGTCAGTCAGACAAGCTATGTCTGATTTAGACAGCTGGTTGGCCAGAGCAGATTCAGGGCTTGTTGATGATTTGGAGAAGCTTCCATATGTTTGTGCTGCCATGGAACAATTAGAACAGAGGAAGAAGTATTGGAATGAGCACCGAGCCTCTGATAGCAATAAAGCTAGTATAAACACTATTTGTAAGGTGGAGTCTCATGGACTTAGGTTAAATGCTTCCAAATCTAATGGTAATAAAAATGGTTTTGGAGGGGGAACACTATCCTCTGGGGCCGATGAGCACAGTAAGTGTCCCAAAATCTCAAAAACAGAAATGTCAAATGGAGGGAGTGGTTTGGATCAAAGTGCTGTTGTTGCTGAATCACTAGAAGCCCAAGACACAGTTATGTCTTCATCATATGAAGAAAGCAAGAACTTGCAAGAGTGCGTAGGTGGCTCCAAAGATCCAAAGGAAGATGACTCTTATACTTTCTACCAGGTGACTATAATTTAAGATGACAGTTTTGCTTATATATTTCTCCTTTCTTATTGCAATTTTATATGGCTGGGAAAGGAAAGAACTATTTTAGTTGTGAATCATTTTATAGGAGTTCAACATGTGGCCATTGTCCTGTTCAATAAAATGGGAAATGACTTTTGCGATCCTTTTTTTTTCTTTAAAAAATAAAGTACAATATATAGAGTTATCGTGCTATTTGAGGGATTTTCTGTTGTAATTAGCTTGCTTAGGTTTTATTTATTTCTATGATACTGCGTTCTTAACAGCTTAAGCATTTGCATCTACTGGTACCGGTGATCATGAATGATGGTATATAGTTTTATATATTTACGTTTTTCAGTTTCTTGTCTTTCTATTCAATTTGTTTCAGGCAGTGGATGGGCAGCACATCATCCTGCATCCTTCAAATGTGAAGTGTCTCCTACACCATTATGGAAGCTATGATTCATTTCCATGCAGGTTTGAGGGAAACCATGATTTATTGTCCACCATGTGCATTATGATATGTGACAATGAAATTTAAAAATGTACGAAATCATTGACTGAGAAGTGGAAAGAAACAAAGGAGCATTTTGAAAAGTACTATTTCTTGGTGCCATCTATTTTTGTGGATTGCATGCTAATAAGACTTGTATAACTCTTGGGATTTCCTCTCTGTCGTATGTGTATGTGCTTCTTCCCAAATGGTTAAAAAAAGTGCATTACTACTTTTTCTTTTTGATGGCCGGTGTGTTTCAATTTACTTTTTATAGTGAGAACTTTTGAATTGCAGAGTAACTGGAAGGATTTTAGAGTTGGAAACTGTCACTCAGTCAGAGGCAGTGAGGAGGCGTTATCGATACTTAAGTCATTTTTCCTTAACAACAACTTTTCAGGTATGGTTTTATTGCTGCATGTTCTGTCTCCAAATCTTGCTTTGTTTATCATTTCTAAAAGAAGTAGCCATCTGTTTCAGCTTTGTGAAATTGATTTGAGTGGAGTTCTTCCTCCTGATGCTTTGCTTCCATTTATGGATGAAATCAAGAAGCGTGAAAAACAGAGGAAGCAGCTCGCTAGAAAGGTACCATTTCATGTACACTATCATTTAATACACTTCCCATGTGCAAGCTTTAATTTTATTTGGTGGAATCGAAGCCAATTATCAGTTACTCGATTTAAAACTGCGACATTAGTTCATGTCATTATGCTGTTAAGGAAAGCCATTTTAGTTTGGAGTTGAAAGGGAGTTTTTTAATGGTCGAAGGGTTGTCACTATTGATTATCAAAAATTGTAGTTCAAGGATTGTCTTTTATAATTTTTATTGAGACAGCGCAACTTGAGTTTGTCCATGCTTGTAGAATCAGATATTTTGTTCTTATTTATAGGAGCGAAGGGAGAAAATCAAAGCTGAAGTTGCTGCTGCAGTGGACTTTACACCCATGATGTCCAGTTTCGGGTGGTCCTCTTATGATGAGTCTCCTACATTCTCTATGGATGACTTTGAAGGTAATACTGTGCTAATTAGGTATAATATCTTGCATTTGGTGTTACCAGTATGCCTTGCATTTTGTTTTGGGGTTTTTGTTCATGTTTGATCTGTCTGCAGACAGCAACACTTGTTGCAATGATCTTCTCATTAAGCAGTTGGGTTCCAGATTTGCGATGTTGTAGTTGGTCTTTTCTTTGCTACTTAAAGATCTCAATGCATGAATATATATCATTACCTTGTATAATGTTTTTAATGTTGTCCTATGTCAGCCCTTGGTAGTTCTACTGTGATATCATCGAGTCCCCCACTCACCGGGGAGAGAAAACTGTTCTCAAATGTTACAAGGCTTGGTTTTGCTGCTGCACATGATTCTCCGTCGTTGAAAATTGAGGAAGGAAATAGTGTGCATAACAATGAGGCGGCAACTGATTCCACAGGTGCGGCCAGTAGTGCTTTGATGCTGATATTTAATGTTGTTTGTCCTACTTTACATATGCATATATATTTGAAAAGGATATGATCCAAGTCTCATCTTTCTCCAGATCTTGATATTTTTGCTATGAAATCTGTTCCTTAAATTCTTCCTCTCTCTCGGTTAACCTGCTTCCTTTTGTGTTTGTTCAGGCTCTAGAAATTCAGGCACACCTTCATTTGCCAATGTAATATCCAGAGCAAAGGCTGTTGAAAATTTGCAGACGCCTAATGTGAATGAGATGGGAAAGAAAGGAAAGAAAGGAAGTCGGGTCCTTTTGTCCACGGCTGGTGGTCGACGCTATTGATATCATGGCCCCAACTAAACTTTGTTTAGCTTTCATAAGCAAACAAAGAGAACAACTTTGTTTAGCTTTTTCTATCTCATCTTGGATAAATTAAGATGACCGGTTTTAGGTGACATTGGACGAATAAAATGTTTAACATCATTTCCTGTTATGTAAATCCATGGTGCAGTGGTTCTTATTCTTCTTCTTCCATTTCTTTGAATTAAAGGTAAGGTAATTGTAGACCTGTTTATCTGTAATTTTTTTTCTTTTTTGACGGAATCCCCATTGAATTTCTCTCAATATGTTTTAAAGAACCCGTTCTCCAACTTTTAGAACCTAGGGGGATATTCTCATCACATCACTCAATTTGGAAGCAGTTAGGAATGAATCTGTATGTCTGTCTTCATCCTCCCCGCAAAGGACTTCAACCTCGTAGCTCTTTTATCGAACTTATCCCTGAAATTTTGAAATATTTATTTTTGTAATGTTATAAATTAATTTCACTAAAAATAAAAACTTTTGAGAATAGGATGGCCCATTCGAAAGAAAATTGTACGGTTAATATGTAAGTACAATGATTTCGGGTCAGTGTATAATTCATAAGAAGTAGGGATCATTAAAAGAGGAAAGGAAGACATGGAAACGACTATTATTAATTTTTAACGAAAATAAACAAATTTTGATTTTGATTGTGATTTGAGTTGTCAAAAGTGTATTAACAATTCGTTATTTGATCAATTCAATAGGAAATAGTTGATGAATGAGTGTTTTGGCTGTGTCCTATTGTAAAAAGCAGTTGAATATATAAACATATATGCATATGTAATGACAACTTCTGTGAGCCTTGAGATACAAGCTGTCAAATATATATTTACACACCTACCGAAACAGGACAGATACTTTTGATGCATGAATAAGATTCACTCTACGTAACTGTAGTAAACATCTTTAAAATTAAGGTTGCTAAATATATCTCCAACTCGTATGAGACTTGGGTTTGAGGTTATCGGATTATCTATGTATATATAAAATAAAAATTAAGATTTTTTATATTGGTAATAAATTTTTTTAATTTTATTTTGGTTTAATTGATAGGTTTTGGGTTTTGTTTTTTTTTTTTTAGAAAATATATGTTAATCTCCTAGGCTGCAAAGGAGTGGCTAAAGCAACTTATTTCCCATGTGGGAGAGAAAATTTTTTCTTAAATGTATTCAAACTCACCTTAAATAATTAGATGTTATTGTATATGTAGTTGAAAATATATAGAATTATGGGTTAAGAATATATTTGTATCAATAATTGTGTAATTTTATTAATTTGATATCTTTGAATTCAACTAAATAGATGCTATGCCCATGCAAACTAATCTTTTATACAATTATGTGTGTAAAATTTCGTCAGTGATGCAAAGGAATCCGATTATAACATGAGATATTAAAAAATGATTCATGTAATATTTTAGATAATTATTAATAATTTTTTTAGTAGAAATAAAGTATTTTATTAGCTTAACTTTCAAATATCATCCATTACAATAATTTTGATAAAATCAGGACACAACCCAATCCAAGTCGATCCATCTTGCAAAGCTAAACCCTCCTTAGCCAATCTCTGTGCTGCTGCGTTCCCATTCCTTCTTGTGTGAGTGACTGCGATCGTGACCTGAGTTGCCTTCCCATCTCTGTAATTGGCCCTACTACTGACAGATCTTCGTCTTTCGACTTTACTTTCACTATTGTACAAGCCGAATCGCCCTCTAGCTGAATATGGGTAGCTCTCAACTAGAGTGCTAAGTCCATCGCCTTGTTTGCCGCCATCGCCTCTGCTAGGAATGAGTCCGAAACAATGGAAATCGAGCAGGTGAGTGCTCAGTGGACTACACCATTCAAATCTCTAAGAATTACTTCGACCCCTCCAAGCCTTCTTTGCTAGCGCCGCATCGATGTTCACTTTGAGCTTGTCTTCCTCCGGTGGCCGCCATGCCTGATTCTCTGTTTTTCTGGAGCATTGTTGTGTCAGTTTTGCCAATTCATACTCTCCCAAGTAATTGGTGATGAAATTGACTGTTTCTGCAGCGTTCCATTCAGAATCACCATGTTTCGCCCGATTGCGGTTCTCCCAATTTGCCCAGATGCCCATCAGGAAGAGCTTCATCTTTTCTTTGTTGCTTGAAAGATTAACTTGGTTAGTCTTTTCCAAATTCAAATTCCTTGCCACTGAAATTCATTTATTGCCCCTGCTGCTGCCCATTCGATCTGCTTCGTTCCTTTCCGTCCGATACTCTGCCCTTTCTCCACCAAAAAGGTTGAGTCTCCTGATAGGCGACGCCTGGAGCCAGTCTCCATACTGCTATCTATCTCCTCTCTCCTCATCCTTAGCTGCTATGATCTAACATTCGACATCAGAATGGACAAGTAATTCGCAGTCATAGCTAAAAGTAGGGAGTCGTTCAATTTTGGCCCTGCCTCCATGCTGCCACCATCGTTTGCTAGATTAACGACTCTTCGCAGCGGCTTTGTGATGTCGATTTCCACTCCGATGAGTAATAACCTTTCCCGACGTGTTTTTTCAATGTTGTTGTTTAGTTCCTTTAGTGACCCCAACTTGTCCCCACTACGCTCCGCTATACTTCGGGCCATCCATTTTAGTGGGAGACCATAGATTATGATCCAGAAAATCGCTGTATTAAAGAAGTAGTCAAATGGCATTAGATGTCCATCATAACAAAAGAATATGCCTATCAAAGGACCAGGGTGCTCCATCCATGACTCTGATCTTATCCTTAAGGCTTCCAAACTTGAACAAGAAAATGTTCTCGTCAAGTATCACTGTACCCATCTCTCTATTTAGCCTCCATATACGCCTAAACGTCCTAATCATCGCTTCTTTATTAATGTTCCGGTTTGGCAATATCTTCTTGATCAGCCAGTTTCTTGTCTCGCTCTCTTTGACGGCCTCCCCAGATGGATATACCACCATGCTGTCCTCTTCCTCCGCTTTCAGCGTGAGATTTCTCCATCCTTCTATTATATGCTCTTCCATTCTATGTTTATGCCACTATCCATGCTAAACCCCCGAATCTGTATAAGATCTTAGGGAAGAACTTGTACTGCGACAAGAATCCAACTCCTCCCAGAACGTTGAATACTCAGGAGACTGTCTTTACAATTATCAGTAATTTGTTATTCGAATACTATTACATTTTACGTATGGAATTAAAATTTAATTATCACATTAATTATAACTTTATTTGTTTTAATTGCAAAATAACTCTTTTTATTAACTTAATTATTATTATATATAAGATTGATTACTATAATTATATACGTAGCTATACTCATAAATTTATTATTATAATTAAAATTATATATAAATAATAAATTAAATTAATTACAAAAAATTTCCGTAACAATTTCTTAGCAAAAGAATTTCTGTCGCTAATAACATTCTATTATAGATTTTCTCTTGCAAAAAACTTTAAGAGACAGAAATTTCTATCTTTAATAACTTTTTATTTTGCCAGAAAACAATTTCCTTAGTAAATAATGTTATTTCCGATGAATTTTTTTTCAAATATTATTAGCAACTTGAGTATTTCTGACAAAACTTTTATCTTAAATACTTATTTTTGACTAAAATTTTCATAAAAAGGTGCTCTCTCTTATAGTGACATTAAAATTTAACCTACTTGATACTCTCTCTCTCTCTCTCTCTCTCTCTCTCTCTCTCTCTATATATATATATATATGTATTTATGAAGTGAACACAAGAAGATATAGAGCTTCGACTTCGACCAAGTAAGAATTTGATCTTAATTTATTCGTTCATTTTAGACTAATTATTTGTTCACCCTAACTAGGACTTAGGGGAAGGAAATACACCTTACGTTTATACGTCTCTTCTTTCTTTTTTTCCAAAGAGGGAAAAAATGGAACAAGTTTTAAAGATTACTAGATATTACATTACATGAATAAAATTCAAAAGGTCCATGCCTTAGAATTAAATACAGCAGCTTCACAGATTTTGGAAGAAGTGAACGAAGTAAACTATTTCTAACACCTGCTAATTATCAAAGTGCATTTTTCTTTACCATGGATGGATTATACACCTAGATGAACGATCCAAGCAGCGGCTTTAAATTGCTCTCTAAAGGAAAAAAAAAAAAAAAACTACCCAAATCCTCACCACCTTAATGTTCGTTTTCTTCATACGAAAATGGCTAATAATTATGTTTTCTTCCTTGCCATGGAAGCAGGGTTTCCATCAAACAGTTCCTCAATGTAAGTCTCTATATCGTCAGGCTGGAACTTTATATACTTCTCTGTTTGTCTTCCAGGATCCAAGTATGCAGAGAACCTGGCAAAGAATGATCTGTAGGCTGGTATCACAACTGACGCTATGGAAACCCTCAGCTCTGATTGCAGCTGCTTGTCGTACACCACCCACGAGCTTTGAGTCCTGTGAATTTCCTCAAACATGGCATTAAAGCTCTTGAATTTCTCTTTTAGCACCGGTTTCACCACCTTCCCGTTCACATTCAGTCCCTCATTGCTTAAACAACCCAAAAGCTTCGTCCAAGTCTCTCTTTGGTAATTCTTATGGTAGTTTCTAAGATCAGATGATCTTTTGCGGCACCAAGTATCCCCCATCACTTGATGGATCTCCGCTGATCCTTTGATCTTCTGCAACATGTAACGCCCATTATTCATCATGAAAATGCAGCTCAAGGAAACTTCCTTGTAAAGCTTCGATTTCGCTTCCATAACGGAATCCAACAAATCCACGATTCTCATCAACTGCCCGGAAAATGGGGACTGATTTTCTCCATTGTTGTTGTAATTTTCTGAGTTGCCTTCGTAATTCCGAGGCCTACTTGTTGAATCAGCTCTTTCGATCTTGGAATGCTCTTTGAAAACTTGCTCTAACGTGTCCTTGTACTCATCACATGCATATTTGAGATAATTCATTGTGTAGCGGGTCAAAGGATGAACCGCCCCACCAGGAACTGGGGTTTTCCCTGTATCGGACTTGATTGAATTCTCAAGATCAGAAAAAATGCAAATCGCAGTCTCGCCAATTCTGCAACGAGCCGTCGTTGTTTCTGCCCTGAGTTCTTTGGCGCATTCTTCAGGAAATACACTATCAATGGCCGAAAGATTATCACGCAAGGCCTCGTACATGTCAAGAAATTTAAAGAGTTTCTCCGTGGAACGCTTGCTAATGGCAACCGCTTCAGCGAAATTGAGAAACTGAATGAACAAGCCACGTGTAATGTTGCTGACGAGGTTATCAGATAAGGAAGCATAACCGGAGAAGATTGTTTCAGCGAGCTTGCGCTCGCCGGGGAAGTACACATTGGCACATTGTTTGAAGGCCGTGATCCATGGAGGGATCTCCCTTTCCAAAGCTTCCCATTGCATCTTTTGAACCTCATCAATACTAATCTTTTCGAATCCTCGTTTGTTCAAGGTCTCCCCGATTACATTTCTCCTGGTGATCATGTAAACCTCACAGCATTCGGCTTCATGTCCTCCTAGGATCATCTCCTTGGCAATTTCATTCAGGTTGCTCAAAACTTCTTCAGAATACTCTGGAAAGTTGGATTCCTCATTTGATTCAGCAGATTGATCCTGACCAGATATAGTACATTGATCCGCAACCTCTTCTTTCTTGTCAGGTTCCACGATTCTCGAGTCTTCCATGAGAGACCTGAATTCATTCTCCAAATAAGACATAGCTCGCTGTTTAATACCGCCAATGCGGTTGATTAAAGGGCCCTGGTTGGAATCCAATTTGAAGACTGCAGATAGATTTTTATACAACTTTGAAATCTGGCCTACTGCTTTAAAAAACAATGCGTCATCCTGAGGAAGCTGACACCCCCTCACTTTTGTGTCAGTGGATTCATGCTTAGATATTTCCTCTTCAACAAGATCCAAAAACTTGTCAATAAACTCTGGAATCTCTAAACCTGCTTCTACCTCCTTCTCCGAGAGATTTGACAGGAAACGATCCATGTCTTCCGAGGCTGTTTCCAGGATGTATTTGATTTCAGGTGGAGGAGTAGCTTCTTCTTCTTCTTCTTCTTCTAGTGCTCCTACTTCCCCTCCTTTTTCTTTCTCTTTCTCTTTCTCTTCAGGCTTTTCTTCAATTTCAGTTCTTTCAGTCTTCATTTCCTCTGGTTTCTCCATCTCTACAGCGGCTATCTCATCCGCAGCAGACTTTTCTTCGCTGAAACAGTCTGGTGACTCCGCCGCCATCAATGTTATCTCGGCGTCGGAGTTCTTTTCATCGTCGTCTCCTTCGTTAAAACTTGAAGACTTTTCAGGCTGGTGATTCTTTTCCATGGCTAAGCTTTTAGGGAAAAAAAAAGTTCCAGGAAAGGAAACAAAAGCGATGGTTTGAAGAAACTTAGATAGAGAAAGATGCCAAGAGGGAGGAGAATTATTCTTTTTGCAAATATTTTGGATTTTGTTTTCTTTTTTTAATTTTTATTTTATTTCCATGAATTGAAATTGAAATGGTCGTTGCGAGGGAAACGAAGGCCCAGCAAATTGCGGTGGAATTTGATAGGGAAAGAGTCGATTTGGGTGCGTTTATGATCTGTTTTTAGGAGGGGTTGACCGACCAATGCCCCATTAACCTGTTTTGGCATTGTTCGTTTTTTGTGCTACCCACGATCTCCTTTCTCCGTCTTCATCAGTTATTCATAGTTAATTTTTTATAGTAATTATATCTTATTAGATTATTTATCGAACTTTGATATATCTTATGTATACAAATTAGATATATTAATAATAAAAATTTTTATTTTATAAATAAAATTAAAAAATTATTAAATATTTTAATTATTTTTAAATATAAACTAAATATATATAATTTCTTTTAATCTTATTTATCGAATTAAAAAATTTAATGCTAATGCTATTTATAATAATTCAAAAAATTATATATAATACAATGCATGAACAGAATCTTTGAAATCAACTACTATATAAATAATGCCACGTTTTAATTAAGAGTTTAATTATTTAATTGATTATTTGGCTAATTATTGTGGTTTTAATTTAACTTAAATTTTAATTTGATGATGATGTTGCATGGAAACAGTCTGAAAAGACAAAGTTGATGAAGTGAATAACAGCCCATTTGGTTCAAAAAATAGATACTTTATTATGGATTGATTTGACGTAAATTTAATTATTTAATTTACGAAATATTTACTTTATAAAATAATTAATTTTAATTTTATTTCATAAAATTTTAAAATAATCATTTAGTATTTTTACTATTTTAATTTTAGATGAAATAAAATATTATTATAAGATAAATATTTTTTTAATATTTTTTATTTTATTTTATTTTATTTTTATAAAATAATTATTTTATTATAATTATATTTCGTTTCAATTAATCAAATTTACGGTAAGTAGCTAACTACTAGCAATAGCATGAGGAGAAGATCATAGTATTAATTAATTAGTTTGTTAAGGTTTTTAGTTTTACCAACTTTTTGTAGCAGTGTCATCGTTGAAAAGCTGAAGCAAGGCCTTTTGGGCATGGAAATTGGAACAGATGACGTTTGATGAACCCTGGTGGATTTTGCGTTGTAGAAAAGGAGTTCCGACAGAACATTGCTGATCCCAGACCAGACCAGAGGCAAGTTGGAATTGGGCCATGATCACCATTGCCCAACTCTTTTATCACGATGAATTAGTTGTGCCTTAGCTATTATGTCACCAATTATGATGCATTCATTAATAGTAAAGTCCGTGGAATTTTAATGCGAGTTTATTGCTATGTTCATGCTAGCTACCTCATCTACCACAGCATATAATACCTCCCAATGCATGTTATCATGTACCTCATTAAGTGCTTCATAAAGATTTTAATCAAATAAAATGCAAATATTCACGTGTAAAAAAAAAATCCTCTAAACTTTGAATTTGGTCATGAATGTTTGTATGTTTGTTTGTTTCTTCTCCATGGTTAAATTCAATTCTTCATGTCATTGTAGGATAGGGTTAGAGCAATGGGTTCATTTCATCTTATGACTGCCTTTATTACAAATTTAATTACCCTTTTAAAGTCAGATTAAGATGTAATTTATGGATTAAATATGAGAAAGATGGAGAGGGTAGGGTAGGGAAAAAATTGGTTGGCACTTGGAAAATCCTAAAGCTTTGCATGATAGGATGGAAAGAAATTTAAAAAGATAGAAAATTAAAAGAATAGAAAAATGAAAAGATTATAAGAAATATATTTTTTTATTAGTATGATTAGTAAGAAAGATAAAAAAAATAAAAAGAAAAAATAATTTATGATTGAAAAATAAGAGGAAAAAATAAAATATATATATTTTAATTATACTCATTAGAAGTTAAGATAAAAAAATAAAATTTAAAAAATAATAGATAATTTTATAAATATATCAATATGACACATATCACTTTCATTATTTTCTTTTTTTTCTGTAATTTAAAGTGATTTATTTTTATTAATAATTATAAAAAATAATAATTTTTTATATTTTTTATCACTTTTCATTTTTGCTAAGAAGACCCATAATTTATTTTCTTTTTCCTTTTTCATCTTTTCGTATCCATCATCCCACTTTTTCATTCTAGCAAACCCATCTTAAAAGAGAAAAAGTGGCATTTGATTCTGCAAATTCCAAATGCAATCATGGTTGTTTTTTGCGCGACTCAATTATTGATCTGCTTCTACCATACATCAATAACACTATACTAGCTTGAAAACAAAAGTATGCAAATGTTTCAAGGTTGACTTCTTCGATTTGTTTTTTAACTAAAATTTTTAATTTGTATGATGCAAAAAATTTTATTAAATATTATAATTTTTTAATTCATAATTTGAAATCACATATATATATATAT
>JBBYHO010000002.1:12787763-12804050 GCA_038382025.1 Adansonia gregorii
CGTTAAAGGGCTCACTTGGATTTAAATTAACTCACTGTTCAATGCTTTTTTTTTGGGCAATTGATCCTTGTTTTACTATTTGGGTAACAAGGCACCAGCATGTTCACTGTGCTGTAAATGCGTTGGTGTTGAGTTTTTTCACCGGAGCATTTTACTTCACCGAATGAAGGGCTTTTTGACTTTTCCAACCTAAAGGATTTAGGTTTTTTATAATAAACTTTATTATATAATAAATATATATTTTATTTTAATATAACAAATTAATATGAAATAATTAAAAATAAATAGCTATATGAATATTAAAAATACAAAATATTATTTGATATATTTTTAATAATTTTTAATTATTTATATATAAAATTTATTATTTGACATAAATATAATGTTAAAAATTTTTATTATTTATCGATTTTATAATTATCAAATAAATTAAAATTTATATTATACATATACATAAATTTTAATCTAATGATCTTAACGATTAATTTTTTTTAAAATTATAATTTATCTCATTATCATTATTATTATTAAATTTAAATACATATTTTATTATTAATTTAAAACTTATCATTTAAACATCTAATCTTACTATAAACTATTATTTTTAATATTATTAGAACTCATTTCACTGTCTACCGAGACAAAGTCTGCATAAACTAACAGCTTCTTTTACAAAAACACTAACTTGAGTTCATACAAAATTTGAATTTTAATTTATAAAAAATTGTAAGTTTATCAGAGTTGGAGCATTAATCAGAAATTTAATCTCGAACGACGCAATGACGCATTTAGGAGTCCGAAGTCACCTTCACTCGATGTGGGCCAGGGGCATAGCGGAAGCCAAGGGCGACAGTCTGATATTAGATTTTTGTATGGTGATTTTAATAGTTACTAGATATTGCATCGGTGAAAATGAAGTAAAATGAGCGGAAAAGAATTATTATAAATGTAGTTAAGTTGAAAAAAAAAAATTATCTGACGTCCCACTCTAATAGGTTTTTTAAGTAAAATAGATAAACATTCTCAATAATATTTTATATTATAATTTTATTTTTAATTTTTAATAAATTTATTAATTAAGTTAATATTTCATAAATCTATAATATTAATTCAATCACCTTTTTTAATAATGATATAGATTGTATTCGTTATGTTAGCTTTAGTTTACTTCTAGAATTGAACTTGGTTATGTTAGAAAATTTAATTTTTCTCTAATTTTTTTACAGTTCTTTTTTTTTTGGGCGAATCAGCTGAATCATGGGTTTTTTTAATAGTTCTTAAAATCCTTAATTAAATTAAAGAATTTGTCTGTTTTTCTTTTGTTAGTACTGAGGGGGAAGGATGCCATGCAAAATTGGGGTGAACCTAGGTCAGAAGATGATCGACTTATGACCAAGCATTGAATCCTATGAAATGTCGTATCCCAAGAAAGCAAATCATTTATATAAACACTTTTAAAATTCCAAAATGAATTTTTTTTTTTTTTTACTTGACAAAACAAAGACTAGAAATTTTTTATACTTGAAAACTTTCACTTCACTTGAAGTCAATATTATTAGGGCCAATGGCCATTTGCATTTGTACACACACACACACAAAAAAAGATTTTATCCATATTTTCTCAAACTACCCTTTTAATTGTGACCTCATACAATGCCATCTTTACTCATCAAATTGAAGAAGAGATGGTTAAAGAATAGATTCTTTTGCCTTTTTTTTTCTTAAAATTTTCCAATTAAGAAATAATTTTTAACAACCATGATTGTCCATGGACAAAAAGAAGTGAGTTTGTTTAGTCAAAGCAGGTCCAAATAACATGGAAAAGATGAGGAGGTGTAGATAAATTAATGGAAAGAATGAATCACCGGTGTAAAAAATTCAGTATATAAAATAAAGTTGTACAAATGATTCAAGCAAAGACTTGTTAACTTTTCCATGGTTTGGTTGTGGTTATATCCAATCATTTATCACTTTGACTAATTGTCATACTCTCAATTATCGACTTCCTATTTTTTTTCTATTTGCCTAAATATCCTCCTCAGAACAAAAGCAGGGCGTAAAAACCATGAAGAAAGGAGCTTTTCTGACCCTTATCTTTTGTGGAAATGCATATTATGTCCCCCATTGCCGTTGCCAACGAAATGAACATCTATTCACAATCATTCCAATTTCTGCGAAGTCAAAATTAAGCAAGGACTGCTAGTTTAACGCCCCTTCTAAGAGATGAAAATCTGTAAAATCTCCTTGCTAGTTCCCTTTTGCTTTCTTTTATTTTTACCATTTCCTGCTCATTCGATTTCTTGGCAGATTGCCACCCTTGACTATTATACTGGCAACTTATAACCTATTTACAATTGTAGCAGTTTCCCTGCGGAATTCATACTGTAAAATCATGATTGAGACATTTCTCCATTTAAGCCACGTAGAGCATCCTTTGATCAGTAAGGAATTCACCAAAAGCAGTTGGTTAGAAGGAGTTGCAGTTTAGAAACAAAATTCCCCCAATCCCATGGCCCTGTCCAGATAGCAGATATACAGTGCATTTTCTACAGGGCATATGGAAGATGATTGACCTTCTAGATCAGTGATAGCGCTAGCAATGGCTATGGCAATGAGAGAAGAAGATACCTAAGGATTTAGGATTTGACAAGCAATCCTTGACAAGGAAAATGTTTTTTCATTTTTTTCAACAATTGCTGAGGGAGAAAGGGGCATAGATGCCCGCACCAGAGCAACCCACCAATGCTAACAACCTTGTAGCTGTGTTTGTTTGGTTGGTTTCTTGTGGCATGACTTAACATGCTTTTACAGTGTTGAAAAAAATGCAAATTGCGTCAAATATTGCCGTGGTCCCCCTCCTCAGTCCCCACCATTTGATAGTGCCACGCAGAAGATGTTCTCGGTGTTTCTGCACTTGTTTATCCAAATTTTACCTACTAGGCTACTACTACTAGTAGCACTAAGTTATAAAGAATGAGAAAAGGTGAAAAGATCTGGATTCAAAAGCCATGTGATGGTGGGGTACCAATTTTCCTACTAGTACTAGTATTTAGAAGATGATTCTCTCACTAAAACTTAAATTATTCAATGTCCTCACATGGATGTTAACTCACCCGAGCTATACAAACAAGCTATTTGAAGTTGAACCAATTTAGCTTGGCCGATTTAAGGAGCGATCGTAATACAACGTTACAATTATTATTTAATAACTTTTGTGTTTTTGTTATTGATATTTGTTATACTTCTATGAATGGTGACCGTCTAACCATTCGTAATACACTGTTCTCACAAACGATAGGGCGATCGCCAGATAACAGGAGGGCGATCGCCAAACCACACCTGACAGCGATGTGACCTCTTCAATAACGATTTAAATGCGGAGTTGACCTCTCTAACAACGACTTAAATGCGGAGTTGGCATTCACTAAATGGCGGCCGACTGACTGAGTCGACCATTAGGCATTATGGCTTGACACCTAGCTCGGCGTTGGTCACGTCACCACCAAATCATTTGACACGATGTCCCCAAACAAATCCTATAAAAAGGAGAAGCATGCTCATAGGTAAGGATCCGACTCCAAGCAAACTTATACACATTATTAAAACACCTCTGACTTAATCATCGGAGAGGGTTCCAGAGTCAAACTCCGGCGTCCTCCTGACTCTCTGTGTTGTAAGATTTCCACTAGCTTCCGAGTACCAGAGGAGCAAACTTCAAAAATAGTCATAGTTGATATTTACTGGAATTGACTATAATAATATTTGTTATTTTGGCAATCGCAATAAATATGATTATGTTGGAAAAAGTAAAATATTTTGGCAGTGAAATTTTAAAAATTTTTGAATTGAACCGTTTTAAATCATGTTGTTATATACAATAAAACCACTATATCAAGTACACGAGTTGCAGATCTGAAGATGACATCCAAGAATTTTTAGATTTGTGTGAAAACTTCAACCAACTAACCTTCTTCACTATTCTTTAATTCTCGGATGGTAGAGTGTTGGGTACTTCTTATCTCGATCAAGTCTGGATTTGTACAGCTTGATTCTCCTTCAATACCATCTTTGTGCCAACATGTTAAAAATCATAAGATGTTGTGATTAGAAACTTTAAGAATGACGCAAATAGTCTAACTTGAAACCTTGGGCATTACCGCTTATTTATAATCGATAACAAGGTGAGCTTAATCTTAATTAAAATAATTATTTTAGCCATTCCTTAAAACCTTTGTTGCCACCAAACTTAGTGTAGGAATGGCCCAAAATTTGGCTACGCCCTAATGTAGCCATACATTATTTTGGCCAAATTCTATTTAAGGATTTTAGCCCGTTTAATTTCAATAGTACTTAATTTTGGTTAAACCGTTAATTATATTTAGCATAATAATTTTTCATAACTTTAACTGTAATTTGAAATATAATTTCTAATTCGAAATAAAATTATAACAATTTTATTCGAATAGAATAATTATGTACTACTTATCAAAACAAAATTAACTACAGTGAAATAATTAATTTGATCACAAAAATAAATTAATAAAATAATTTTCTTGATTTATTTAGAATATTATTCACATTTAATTTATAAATAAATATTTAAACAAGGCTTAATAGTTATTAAATTAATTATATAAATAATTGATTTTTATATCTATTTAATTTAAAGTAATTTCTATATTTATCAAAAGATAAATATAATTAATTTAAACTACTAATTCTTGTCTAAATAAATATTTAATCAAATTAAGTATAAATTTTAAATAAATAATATCAAAAAATTATTTTCATTTATTTACTAAAGAAAATGTCCAAAATACTAAAGTGAGTGAATTTCAACATACCATTTTACCATATTAATAATCATCCAACTTCAGGTTTTTCGATCAATAACTATCCGTTAAAGAATTATGTTGAGCCAGTGGAAGGACCAACTGGACATATATAATTAGGCTTCAATAATCTATGTATTAATTATTCTATCTCGAATAATTAATCATATAATTATTAATATCAAAGTTATACCACTAAAGATTTAAAACTGCACTCTTGATTATATGCCATTTTATGTAAGCTTTATGATATCCTTTCAGTGCAATGATCTTATTATCTGTGTAACACTCTCTTATGATATCCATGATCAACTTAAAGTTAAAAGTCTATTTTACCTACTTTATCACCTTATTTTAAAGTTCCATTATACTCTCTATGGGAAAATGATTGTTCACCTTATGTGAATAATTTATCATTTGACAAACAAATAATCGATGCCTCGTTTATTTTCACTATCTTGTATAATGCCTTTTTAAGAAGATAACTTTAGCTCTTTATAAGAGCTATGATTTCATATCTATAAGCAAAACTCTCATGAATATAAGTCATATACCCAATAAACTGGTCTAGTAGCTTTCCTTCGAGACACTTTAGCTTTTGGAACGTCAAAGTATACAAATTATACAGATAGTGTCAATTACTTATGGAGGATTCAGGTAATTACAAAATGAGTGTTAAAAGTGAATTAATTCAAATAAATGAACTTATTAATGGATTAATTGTACTTTTGTTTAGTCTATTATATCACCACTTCTAGGCAATATATCTATGTTTCTACTTAGGAGTCAACCGCTCTAGATTGTTAAAACAAGTCATCTCCCTAATTGAATTTAAACGATATAATAGTCTTAACATAAGTTAATTGTTTACATTAATCCCATAGACTATGGACTATATATTTAATCTACTTATCGTACAATGTTGTCATCCAGCATATAAAACATCCATTATATGCAACATTTTAATTGTATAAACACAAGCAGTCAATGAGTCATATTTGCTTACATTTACTTTAACGTGTAAATAAATAAGGATGGAATAGCAATGATAGAATGAACTTTGAATATATGAATATAAAAAATCAGTTCAAACTAAAGAAATATATCAAAATATCTTTCAATCTTAAGGCATTCCTAACAAACTCAACTAAAAATGCGTTCGTAATGAATTTTAAATCCCTTTGTCAAATGTTTTTTTTTTTTTTTTTTTGCTTTTGGTAGGCAAACAAAATTCGATCCATTGAAAAGGATACATCAAACATTAATGGGTTTTATGTAGTTTCTGCATTATTTACATATATACATTAATGAGTTTCAAATCTTCTTCTTTGTTATGCCAAAGTAAGTTCAAAGACACGTCTCCTTTAAGAAATGTTTATTGCAATCTCATTAGTTCCAGAAAATTCTAACTCATTTTTTTCCTTTTCCTTTCAAACTGTTGTTTTCACTTTGGGCAGTTCAGCAATGGCTGGTTCTTATGGATGGGTGGATACCATGTGGCTCAAATTCTATATTTTTTTTTTCTTAAAACATTTATGCATAATGTATATTTAGATATAAATATAAAATATAATTTTTTAAATATGTAAAAAATTTGAAAATATTTAACATTAGAATTATGTCTCACTTTGCATAGTTTTTCTTATCAATCAAAACATATCATATAGAAAAATAATTAATAAAATAATTTTTTTTATAATTTTTTCTGAGCAGGCTAAGGACGAGTCTAACTTGTGACTTATTGTATGGTCAAATCATTTTAAATATATTATTTAAAAATTAAATAAAATTTTTATTTAAATTACATTTCTTTGAATGGATCGGGTATAAATCTTAAATTGACACATAAATTACGTATAGACAAACCCTTTAAATAAACAAAAAAAATAATTAATAACATAATTTTCTTTAATTTTTACCTAAACGAGTCAAATATGAATTCTAAATTAACTTACCACTCAATGTCTAGTTCAACCCCAAAAATAATTAAACTGAACCAACAAAAAAATAATTAATTAAATAATTTTTTTTTAAAAAAATTTCTTGAGCAGGTCAAGTAGGGATTTTAAATTTTCTGTAAGCCAACATAAGACTAGTCACTTTAAGTATATCATTTAAAAATAAAATAAAAAAATTTAAATTTAAAATTTTGAGAAAAAAAAGAAAACAACATAAATTTAAAATAGATATATGAACATATTAAAATGTATATAAGATAAATTATTAATGGACAAAAATTTATATTCAATTTATAATATTTTAAATAAAAAAATACAAACACATCACAAACCCACATTATTTACTATTTTTTCCTTTAAAAAGATAAAAAACTTCACCAACAAACAAAAATAAAATAAAAATAACTTTGAAAGCCCTGTAGGACTAAAAAATATATATATACTAGTATCATGCCCCCGCTTCATACGAGGATTATATTTATTTTATAAGTTTAATTATTATTAATTAAAAATTAATCATAAATTAAATTTTATTAAAAAATATATATTTAAAATCGAATATGAATTTTAATTGATTTGAAGCTATCGAGCAAATTTATTACTCTAAATACATCATTCAAAAATAAAATAATTAATGATTTTTTTAAAATTTTAAAATTTTTATTAAATAATATTTATTTATTTAAATTTGATATAGATTTTAAATCAACCCATAAATCAAAGTGTGGATTAATTACTTTAAATATATATTTAAAATTAAAATTAAAATAATTATTAAAATAAATATTTCTAAACTTTTTTCGTTGGTCGGCTCGATTATCAATCCTAAACTTATCTTTAAGTTAACATGTGGATTAATCTTTTAAAAAAAAATTCTAAAATTAAAATAAAAATAATTAATAAAATCAAATTTTATTTTATTTTTTAGCTGATTTGGTATAAATTCTAAATTGATCTATGAGTCAATATGAGGATCAACCCTTTAAATATGTCATTCAAAAATAAAATAAAAATAATTAATAAGATAAAAATTTTAAATTTTTTTACCGAAAGGGTTGGATACGTATCTTAAATTAAGCCATAACTTAATCTATAGATTAACAGTTTAAATACATAATTTAAAAACTAAATAAAAATATCAATTACTAAAATAATTTTGTTACGTACATGTCATAAAATAATTTTATGAATTTAAGATTTAATATAAAATATTTTAAATATTTTATTATTTTCAAATAATAGTTTTAACATATATAATTTATATATATTATATACATTATATATTATATATAATATATATTGGTGGGGGATCGATTCCTTACTTGGGGAACTGACCCATACTGTTTATTTTTTAAGGATAAAAATAATAATAAATAAATAAATAAAAATAAGAGTAAAATAATAATTACAGTCTCTTTATTAATAATTTTAATAATTACTATTTCTTATTTTGAATTATTTTTTCTAATTTTACTCTTTTTTAATAATTATTAATTTATTTTTTAAAAATTTTATTATTTTTTTAAAACTATTTTTTTCTAATTTTACTTTTTTATGATAATTATCAATCTATTTTTTTCTAAAATTCTCTTGTTAAAAAAATGTCACGTGACTAATTATCAATTTATTTTTTAAAATTTTATTATTTTTTTAAAATTATTTTTTTAATTTCACTTTTATATAATACTTATCAATCTATTTTTTTTGAAATTCTTTCTTAAATAATTGGACGAAAATAATATTATAAATTTAAAAAATATCCTTTTAATATCGCTTGAAATTTTATTATTATTTTTTAAATTATTTTTTAATTTTACTTTTTTTATAATAGTTATCAATTTATTTTTTTAAATTTTTTTAAATAATTAAATATAAATAATTTTATAAATTTAATAAAAACGGTATGAATCTTAAAACTAAAAAATAATAGTAAGTATAAAAGATTAACTTAGATTAGATAGGAGACGCACGTACCGTATTCGCCTAACACAGGGTGGTGGGGTTGACGACATTTATTATCACCGTCCAAGAAAAACAAGTTGGCTTTAGCGTGATTGATAATATTCCAATTAGATTTCAGAAATTGAATGCGGATTGCTTCAAATTGGGAGAATCAAGCAATGCTTTTTCATTTCTTGTACGAGTCGATAACCAACCAGCTAGGAAGATAAATCTTATGACTTTTTATCTAATTCAACCAACTTTCAAGATAAACAACATCATCTACTTCACGAAACTGTAAGGTTTTAACTTCAAAACGATAATTACACGGGTAAGATCAACAAATAAGGTAAAAAGAATGATAACGTGTGCGGCAAAAATGTTTTTGGATTATATAAAGGGTTTCCAGCTAGCCTGGCAAAATTTAGTCTGAACAATTGAACAAAGAGTATAAAACGAGTGATGTCATTAATTGAAGACAAACAATCCAATGAAAAGATTGAAATTTGTAATTGGAACAGAGAGTCAGAGTGGTTAAAGTTTTGGCTAATGAAATACTATAATTGTTCCCCAACTTGCTTAAAATTACACAAGGAGAAGATGAACATAGTTGAAAGTGAAAGCCAAGAAAGAAAGAAAGATATTCTTTTGAAAGTGGCCAATGGCAGCCGCCATCATTTCCATCTTCATATGCTCCTCTCTATCCCTCCCATCATTTGCAAGAACTGCAACCATGTGAAAATCACAAAAGGTTTCAAAACCCAAAACGAAGATTATCCTGCCAATTCCATAATTATCATCACCAAATAAGAGACTTGATTGATTTTTCAATGGAGTGAACTTTGGGGGTTGCAATTATTGCATTAACTGTTGATCGAAATTACTTGTATGGGTATGATAACGCATGAAGATGGAGTGTTTGTCGTCCAAAATGTTTTAAGGCAACGTATGCTCATTCTTAGACGATGATGGGGGCTTTAGCTTGAAACTTGAATGTGAGTTTGGAAACATAAGATATCCCTTAATTGTCTATATTGGTCCAACCAATGGTCCGAAGGGGGCCAAACCAAAAAAGAAAAAAAAAAAAAAGAAAATTCTACATTTCATCTGACGGGAGTTACTTGAAATGGGCAACAACGACAGGGGGTCTTGGTGGTCCCTGCAAATACTAGAAAGCAAAGGAAGAGGAAAATGAAGGAGAAGAAGGTGAAAGGAACACAAAATTGGTGGGCCCGATTGATGTCATGTCAGTCAACTTCTCTTCCATTTTCAGAGTAAGTAAAGGCAAGCCAAACCTCGTACGTGCCATATGGCATTGGATTTTTTTTTTTCTTTCTCAATCTCATGTCTGCAAAAATTAGTACCTTTTTTTTTCGGTGAAAAGGTAGAGTGGTAAAATAATATGGTTGAAACTGTAGGCTTAGAACGGGCAGACTATACATTTGCAAGCCCAAGGGTTTAGGAACTTATAATTCTTCGTTAAATTATATTGCTTATCTCCTTATTATTCTGATTTATAGTAAAAAAAATTTATATTTTAATTAAAATAGTTTAATTTTATGTAACTCTATTTTTAAATATTTAATTTATTTAAATAAATAAATAAAAAAATAAATATTAAAATAGGGAAAGCCTTTTAATTTTAAAATATTTAATGTCACATGGATTTTATTTTTAAATATTTATTAATTTAAATTTAAAAAATAATAAATAGCATACTTAAATAGAAACAAATTATTAATTTTAAAATAAATTAACATCAGAACTCTATTTATATATGTTTATTAATTTAAATTTAAATTTAAATAAACTAATAAAATTACATTTTAAATATGATATTTTTTTAATTTTGAAATTTTAAAAAGATATTTACATTGCTCATTTTTAGTATTTTCGGAGTCCACACTTTATATATAAATGATATTAACAACTTATTTATTAAAGTTGATCTTTTTTAAGGTTGATAGAATATTATTAACAGCATTTTATTTATACATCAACATAAATTGAAAAAAAAATTCAATTTTTAATTTAGTAAAATATAATTAGTTAAGGAATTTTACAGTAATAAGGACGTTAATGGCAATAAAAATAAATAAAAAAATTAATATTTTGTTTTGATAAAATATCAAGATATAATAATTAATTTAATAAATTAGTAAAAGTAATTATATTGTTCGCTTGTTACTCTTTTTCAGTTGGTTCATTTATATATATAATAAATTATAGAATATGCACATAGATCTATAGATAGATGAAATAACAATAATACTTGTATGTTTTATCCAAATTGTACCTTCTTTATGATACCTCCTCATCTTTGCCAATTAGAGATTAATGTAAGGGAGAAAAAGCACTACTCCATCCCTTGATGCAACAAACAATAAAATCAAACCTCATACATTAAAAAGCTTCCTTCAGAAGGTGCATCTGCTGCTGCTTATTACTTTTTGCGGTTACTACAGAGCGAGCGGGGAATTGAATTTTTGGTCTTCAAATGAAATTTCATTTATGATCTAACTAAAAGAGAAAAAAAAATAGTCTCCATAGTTTAGAGGATGAAATCAAAACCATCCTCTGACAAAACCAGCAGTAATTTAAATAAAAAAAATGGAATTTTTTATAAAAGTTTCTGAACGCAAAAGAATAATTTCGACCAGCTTGAGATGAGACCATTCAAGCAATTTTGCAATCCTATGTTTATTTGTCCCTATGAAAAGGTTTTGCAGACCGATTAGAACCAAAAAAAAAATATTCGGTCTATCTTCCAATATTCTATGCCTTAGCAAGCTCAACGGCAGGAGCAACACCACCGGTGGTTGGCCTGAAAGATTGCATAAATCCCATTAGCATAAACTAATAAGCAAATGAAATCTGTATTAACAGAGAATGGTAATCTAGAACTATGATGAGAAGAACTTACAGTCCCACAAAAACTTTGAAAGCATCGTAGATACCCCACTGAGCTCCAGTTAGTGTTCCAATCATGACAATACGGAGGGGAAGCCCACGGGTAAACAGACCCCACAATCCAAGCTTCTTCACAGCCTGCATGGCCGTTACACAGAAGGGTCAAGGCAAATTGATTCATAAATGAGAATTATATATCAAAAGGACCATCCAAGGTAGAGAACTCACATCACCAACAGTTGCCCCTCTGGCATTGTTAAGGAAAGAGACAAGGTTGTCAGCAGGATGAGAAACAATAGCACAGAAGACACCAGCTACATAACCACCAGCAAAACTAACACCAAGCTGCAGAGATTTGCTGCACTGGTCCTTCGGAGTGGGAATACCATACTTGTAGATCATCTCAACAATGGTTTCAAAAGAAGCAAATTTCATCATGGTATCTGAAAGAAGGGAAGAACGTCAAAATAATTAGCAAACGCTAGAACTATGAACCAAAAAGAAAAAAAAAAAAGTGGGTTAAAGAAAAAGGAAGCAGAAAAAAAAGGAAGCAGGACCAAAATGTACAAGCTTCTAAGCAATAAGAAATGATAATAAAGCTAGTAATTTAGCAAAATGTACACTGCAAACTTACATGGAATCTGACGGCCCCAGAGTGGAACAATACCCTTGTACAATCTGCGAAGGGAAATAGTAAGAAAGCTCATCCAATCACACACTTCCTTGTATTATTACTCAAAAGAGAAAATTTAATTTTAAGAACACGTAGAGAAGCATACCCAAGAGCGCCTTCAGATTTGACAAACTTGGGAAGACCATCGGACAGACCCCTAGCAAAACCAGGCTGGGTTTGAACCCTGACCTTCACTGCCTCAAAGGGGCAAAGTGCGACATCAGCAATCACCTCAGCAGATGCAGACCCGGCAAGATAGATCAGAGTCTTGTACTTAGCAAAATATTCAGGTCCAGCAAGGTCAGAATAGTACTTCTTGAAAAACTCATAAAATCCAAACTTGCAAGCACCCTGTGCGCTGTAACCAAGAAGGGTAGGAACCCAACCACGGAAGAAGCCTCTGAATCCTTGCTCCTTCAGCAGAACTCCAAAACCAGAGGAGATAGTTTTATACTTTGCAGGGTCAATCTGCAAAACAACAGTCCAGATGTCCAAGTTAGATCTTTCAACATATTAATTCCAGGTTATAGAAAAACAAACCTACAAAGTAACATCTACTGTTCTATTATAAAATCATTGAATCTCTGATGTATAGTCATCAGGTGCGTTAAATACTAAACGTAACAATGAAAAATAATCATACATTAACGCAACAAATTAAAACAAGTATTCATATAACAAAACTACCCAACTAAAATTAAGGAAATCCGTCTACAAACGATAAAAGATAAAAAATACTACCAGATACCTTCAATAAGATGATGCAAAAAATAAAAATCAAGTATCTATAACGAGATAAATAGCAAGAAATTTGGACAAAAAAAATCAAATCTCGAGTGCAATCAAAGTGATATCCTATATAGTTCCGTATTTCTAGAAATGAATTCCTAAAAAGGCAAAATTGAAATATTAAGGCATCAAAGTCGAAGGGAAACGAGTCTTAATCTTCAATAACAGCGAAAGGCAGTAATTTAGTTCTGGAACCGAAACAGATCTCATACGCAACAATTTCTCAATCAAAATTCTCACCGAGCAACAAGCTTAGCTCAGATCTAATCTGAAAAACTAATAGAAAATAACTTAGACATTAGGCAAAAAAGAAGAAAACAGATCTGGCAACCTGCATATTGCACTTGACGAGGTCAAGAGGAGTAACCGCCATGTGGGTAATACCACAGCTAAGGATACCGCCGCCGGTACAAGCAGCGTAGAACTGAGGCGAGTACATCTCGATCTTCTTCCCAGCCTCATTAGGCGAGGCGATCATGAACGTTCTGGCCTTGACTGATGGCGAGGATGATGGTGCGGGAGCATCGAGTTTGGTTGAGAGCGAAGCAGATAAAGCAGAGGATTTGGAGTTGAGGAGTCGATCGGGAGAAGAAGAATATAGGAAGCTAGGGAGAAGGGATTGCTTAGAAGAATCAGATATGGAAGCCATGGCGGAAGCGAGAGAAAATGAAGCGAAGAATTCCTGTTGGATTAGCCACCCGCTCTCCCGCTACCAAATGCTGTGTTAGAAAGAAAGCTGGAATTTCGGGTGTTATCGGGGGAGTGCAAAGCAACTAGAAAGAGAGGGGGGGAAAAAAAAAAAACCCTCGCGTGATTTATACGCACCGTACTGAACTGACCGTGTGGTTTTACGTTAATTACGTATGTTACACTACGTCAACCTTTCTTAGTTCTTTTGTTTCTAACCCGAGGCTGATTCCGGCTGGCCTTCCCTGGGTGGGCGAGAGCCTTGCGCTTCATTGGCCAACACTGACGGCAACTCCAACACCAAGAACAAAATGAGAAAAAAATTCTACATTTTGGTGGTCTAATTCTTTTTATTTAATCATATTTAAAATATTATATTTATATATTAATAATTTTTATATAATTTTTATAACATTTATTTTTTATTATGTTTATTTTTTTATCAGATTATATCTTAATTATTTTTTATAATCATATCGTATTTAAAATTTACAAAATGTATATTAATTTCTAACTAGAATTTTGTAAAAAAAAATTGAAAGGCACTATTAAAAATTATTACATATAGTCAGAGAGCCTTAAAACACTATTGAAGTTTAGTTAATGTATTAATGGTGTTTTAATAAACATAATAATTGATAATTTTATTCGTTATTTTTAAGGTATTGAAGAAGATATTATTATGTATAGTAATTTTAAGCAATCTTCTTAAAGATTTTTTATTAGCGAGATCTTATTATATTTAATATATTTATCCAATGCATTTGATATGAAAAATAAAATTGTCAACTATAGCATTTAATGTAATTATATTATAAATAATATATTAACTAATTTTATTTTTTTTATATTTAATTAATCTCATTTTTTTCTTATTAAAGGAAGTGATGAAAAGAAAGTAATTTTTACTTCCATCATATAAAATATGGTTTTAATACGTGCTCAAAATCTCTTTCCTCTAAAAGAATTTCCATTAGTATGAAATGCAATGCAATAGCTTAAAGATGTTTGGATTTTGTTGCTAAGTGCAATGATTGGATGTGGTTAGGGTTGTAATTAACCTAACAATGATATGGCATCAGTAGCCAAAATGGCATATTCCTTTTACGTATTTTCTTAACACCAACTTAGCGCTCTAGAAAATATATATATATATATATATATATATATATATGTCTGCAGAAGTTATAGGAATGAAGAAAGTTTTGTTTTTAAATATGATTGAATTGCCCTCTATTTGCTCTTTTCATGTTCTGGTAGTTTATTTTGCAGGTGAGAGATATGATACATTAATATTATTATTTGAAATATATTTTTTATTAAAATAATAATTTTATAATTATATATTTTTATTAATAAAAAATAAAAATAAAAAATAATTTTATGTAAAGCAAATGTAGATCAATATCAATTAATCTGACAAATTAAATTTATTTAACTTTAATAAATTATCATTGTAGACATTTTATTTTATTCGAATCTTCTAATCGGATTTCTTCTTGGTTTTAAGTGCCCATCAAAGTTTATCAACCTGGACCTTCTCAAATGAAGCATTATTGACAACAGTCTATTTAAATGATAGAAGTGCATTAAAAGAACCAATTTTATGGAAAAGGTTGGTATAGGAAATAAATTGAATAAATAAAAGAAATGTGCCAAACTGGGGAACCGAAGTTAGGAAAATAAGAAATTGAAATTGGAGGTATAACCTTACTCATTCACCCCGTGAACAACACAGGATGGCCAATCAAGGCAACTAAGGTCAAATGGAGGCCCGATTTTGAAAGTCAAACCAAAGTTAACCGAAAACTAAAATGAAAACTCTTGAAATTGAAGCATCGAATAAGGTTAAATGTGAAACTGACCCTACTCACTTGTAAGGATAGATTCCATGAAGAGCAAGATGAAATCTTGAGGCATTGGAGTTGTGGAAAGGCTTAACTGGAAAAGTGAAACTAAAGTATGAGATGAAAACATTGCTTGTAAATTTAAAGAACTCGGCAACTTAGAATTCGAAATTGATTGCACCTTAGTAAAATTTAACATGGAAGAAAGGTTAAGATGGTGAAATTAAGTTGAGATCCATAAAAGACATAAAAAAAATGAAATCTCCAGAGCTTAATTCAAAAGGTCCCAAATCGAAACAATGCATTTTTTTTGGAAGAATACTATTAAGGGGTATTTATCAAGAGTGGGAGAACATCTAATTGAATATTTTCAAGATTAGACAAGAACTGATTGGACAAGGAAGCAAAACATGCAAGTTAGTCATAACTTCCACCATAGCCAAATTTAATATGGTAAGGTGCCTAAGGTATCGCTTGTTATTTTTCTTTTAATTTGAGGTTATCATGGACTTTACCAAAATAAAATATTTTACAGATACTGGGCATTATAGAAATGCTAATTTGATTTTTTAAATCGTGGCATTAATAAACCATGGTTTAAATAAAAATGACATTTCCTAATACCACCATGATATTGGTGCCACCTCCCA
>JBBYHO010000002.1:12888942-12899910 GCA_038382025.1 Adansonia gregorii
ATATATATATATATATATTCATATATAGGTGAGCAAGACGTTTCTTATTGCCGTAATTCATTCACTTGAGGTTCATTGTAGAAACACTTTCTATGAAATAACATCACTCTGCCTCTTGGTGGACGATTTTCAAAAAGAAAAAAAAATGAGAAGAGAGAAGAGAGACTGATCCTCAACAGAGAAGATAGGTTGTGTGATTTTTAGTTTTGGTCTGGATTGGAAATCGAAATGGGTTAAAAATACGAATTGAAAAACCAAAAACCTTTGCTGTGCTGCGAATTGAGATCAGGAAGCCTGCCTTTGGCCACCTGCTGAAAAACTAATGGGACAAAGAATTTAAGATGAGAAAGAAAACCCTAGGAGGTTTTAATATTTAACATGGGTTTTGGTTTGGATTTACAATGGGTTTGGGTTTATAATTGGTTTAAAGTAGGTTTGGGCCATTTGGGTTTAAAATTGATTTAATTAATTGGGTTGCGAAATAGCCCAAAATAATAAAACGGAAATCAAACCTGGTTTTATTGGTTTTTTAACAGTTTTGCCGGTTCTAGTTTCCTGGTTTTTTTCCCAGGTCGTTGAATTTCTGGTTAAATAAATATGATTGAACTGTCGGACCAGCTGCTTCCTGGTTGAACTGGCCGGTCCGTTCTGGTTTCTACAACACTGGTCATGGCATGTATGCATAATGACTTTGGGTTATTCACTTGTATGCTAGTTAGGTGACCAGACGATCAAAGCATGTATGCATAATAAATCGGATTATTCGCTTATAAGCTAGTTAGGCAATCATATGATTGGAGCATGTGTGCATGATAACTTGGGTTATTTGCTTGTATGCTGGTTAGGCTATTAGACGATATGCTAGTTAGGTGATCAACGATCAGAGAATGTATGAGCAATAATTCGGGTTGTTCGCTCGTATACTAGTTAGGTGAAGAAACTGGGTTCCTGAACAGTTTAAATAAAAGAAGCTTTCTCGGGTTGGGACAACCCATTTAGATATAGGAGATGGGAGAATATTCCAAGAATATTCTTGGAATATTTCTTGTCTCCTACATAAAAGGGGTAGAATATTTTAAGAATATTCTTGGGTTATTCTACCATCACTTACGTTAAACGGGTTATTTCAACCTGAGAAATTTTTTTGACCTGTTTCTGTCTTCACGGTCTTCACCAATTTCTTTATTACTTTAGTTGTTTTTCTTGAATCAAAATCCAGAATTTGCAATGTTTAGGCTTTGATTTACAAAGTCTATGTAATCATTTTAAAGTTAAATGATTTGCTAAGAAGTAAATCTAATCAACAAAGGTTGGTGTACAATCCAAAAGCCCCAAGATCCAATAACACAATGATAATGGTTGTTACCGATATATCAGTTATAAAGGAGCACTGTCACTGTCGCCAAAGAGCGCTATAGCGAAGAGCACCGCTTAATCAAGTTGTACCTGTAAATAGCGAAAAACAAACACTACAGTCTGTTTTAACTCTTGCGAGAGAAACCTATGAGAAGTAGATGATTGAAGAGTTTAAGTTGTGAGAGAGCAGTCACCTTGTTTGTTTAGTAGCCTAGGGAACTTAATCATTTAATATGCATATTGAGAGTGATACATCCTTCAACAATCTAGTTGTTTTATACATGATCATCCAATTTTTTTTTGGTTTACTTCTTGTAGGTTTGCATAATCTGGAGAGTATAAACCTGTCATTCACTGTTGTTACCGATGGTGGATTAAGAAAACTGTCTGGACTCTCATCTCTTAAATCACTTAATCTGGATGCTCGTCAAATCACAGATGCTGGACTTGCAGCTCTTACGAGTAAGACCTTACAAAATGGTCGTCAAGGCAAATTTTGTCTAAAAGTTTCATCCTTTTTTTAATTCTTTGAGTTGGTGTTTTTGTCTGTCTAGTGTGACTAACAAGTTAATTGTCACAAAACCAGTTGACAGGAAACATATTAAACTCTAAAAATGCAGTGAAGGATACAATTATCTCTTCTTTGAGCTTTAGGATGTTGTACCTTGCATCATGTGCATATTAGTGAGTACATTTAGTTTGTAGGTTTATTTTACTGGTCTTATTTTCTTCTCTTCTTGAGACAGGTTTGACTGGACTGACTCATCTTGATCTCTTTGGAGCTCGTATCACTGATTCGGGGACAAATTACTTGCGAAGTATGATTAACACTGTATTTTGAATTTCCTTTTGAAAAGAAGAATATTATACTTATATTGGTCTTTCTGAATGGTCAAGATCCACCGTATTGGTAATATTGTTCTTCTGTTATATGGACTTGGGATAAGGTGTTAGATACGGGTTTGTATGCTATGTGGGTATGTTATTTTTTAGCAGATTTTTTGTATTAATTATGAAGCTTCAATTTTTATTCCCGTAGTAAAGTGAAGGGTCCATTAACATAGTTTTGAACTGCATCTATTTCCATCCAAGGGGATGCATTATCAGCCTCTGATATCACTATTTACTTTGGTTTAAGGGGTGTTGATAAGTTATTGTATTACTATGGTGACCTCAATCCATTTGACCCAACATTTCACTTGATTTTTTTTTTTTTGCTTTTTAAGAATGAATATTTTGTTAATTTAATAGATTTCAAGAACTTGCGCTCTTTGGAAATATGCGGTGGAGGATTGACTGATGCTGGTGTGAAGAATATTAAAGATCTCTCATACCTTTCGCTGCTAAATCTGTCGCAGAACTGCAACCTAACAGATAAAACATTGGAGATGATCTCGGGTATTCCCTGTGACTGTCTATATATATATATATATATATATATATATATATATCAACAAAGTTGTGGGATCTGACAAATCCAGTACACTTTCATTTAAATGCAGGGTTGACGGGACTGGTTTCTTTGAACGTTTCAAATTCCCGTATAACAAGTGCAGGATTGCGACATTTAAAGCCACTGAAGAATTTAAGGTCCCTGACCTTGGAATCTTGCAAGGTCGCAGCGAATGATATCCAGAAGCTTCAGTCAGCCGACCTTCCTAATCTGGTAAACTTCCGCCCCGAGTGAGTAATTCCTATGGTGGGTAGATTTATTCTGTAAATAGTTTTTATGGGAGGGGGAGAACTGCTATCTGTATTTGTAAAAGGTTAAAGCAGATGTTCGAGGTATTTGTACATATGGGTCATTGGAAGGTAAGGTTCTTATGGAAAGCCTAAAAGCAGCTATGTACCTAAGATTCGAAGGGGGCCCTGAAATGGTCCCTGCCTTTCAGGAGCTGCGGTAAGTAGATGGAAGAAAATCAAAATGGTGTAAAATAAGCTTTGAATGATTTTATGAACAGTTTGTGAATGGCATATTCAACTTAAGTTGTCTGTTGTCTTCTGGATTTCTTTTTCCTCTATTTTTGTTACGATTTAATAAAATATAGTGGAGGGGTTGCCTGATAGAATTTGGGAAAAGAGTCAGTTGCTTTGCTTTAAATCAAATCAAATGAGAGAGATTATATACAAGAGGATTAGCAAAAACAAAATAAATAAAGGTAATGGTGAAGTAAAAGACAAATCATATCCGTTAAGGGATGAAAACGATAGAAACAAACACCTCGACGTTGCAGACACAAATCAAATCCTTTGATGACGGAAATAATATTTGGGGATTGCTGTTAAACAGTTGAACAGCTATCGGAGTGGAGACAAGGACAACGGAAGTTGGGAAGTTAGTAACGTGAACCAAGCAGTACAGTGAGTGAGACTTGGTGAGTAAATCCGCTCTCTGCAAAGGGGCTAGTGGGAAGGTCAGACTGGTCTTCTGCTGATCTGAAGGCTAGTGGAAAGGTCTGACGCGGAACTAGATGACAATAGAACTTTGGAAAATGGGCATCTAAACCCCGTATTCACCTTTCCTCGTTCTTTGTCACCATGAACTGAAGTGAGGATTCAACTAATAAAAAGAACTCCAATAATAGTAATAAAACAACTCAGTAGAACATATTTCCATGGCAGTATAACACGTCGGCATATTAATGGTTCTCATTTATGGCCGTTAACCAATGTATTATTTTATTAAATTTTTAAAGGTACAAGAATTAGAGTATTGAGTTTAATAGGGAAGGATTAAGTTGCTCCTTTACTATAACATAGAGATTGGGCAGAGACTCTGCCTAAACTTATCCCTTTGGCATGATTTACTTGCACTGCAGCTTTTCTATCATCTTTACTAGAAATTTACATAGGAACAGAGGAATAAATCCTGACTAAACAATGAGTTGGGAAGGAATTGTTATGCACTCAATCATGCTATTACTAAAGATATTCTAATTTCATCCGATGCAATAAAAAAAAAAAAGTCGTTTCCACAACAAGGAAGAGAGTTTTCTGTCGAAAGGTAAAATATTATTATTATTTTTTCCTTCGGATAAACCATAAGAAACAAATAAAGAGTAGGGGAAGCTAAAACATATGTATCAATTTCATTGACATCAACAGTATAACACACATATATATATATATATATATGTAAATCTTTAATTGAACTTTAAATTTATAAAGCAATGATACATGCGAACAAACATCCATGAAGGATAATACAATGGTTTGAGTAAGTGAATTTAATCATACATCCGTCTTGATAAAGTCGTATCAAACATACGAGCACTACAGCTAAACAAGCAACTCTGTTAGGGATTAGACTAAAAAAGTGCAGCAAAAATTGCAGTTTTGCACTAGATGATGATATCACTTTTTGCTGATGTAAGGGACTGCTTAGAGACCAAAATTCAAGGAGCAAACCAATATAATGCCACCACTCTTTATTCCGGCAATAATAACTTCCGATTTTCAGTTGTCTGAAGCTTGAGGAAGACGAAATGAACCAGAAGCATATAGCATCTGATAAACCGGTCGTATTCTAATTGTTAATAATATGCTCAAGATGCTCCCTAGGCCGCAGATGCCGGCTAAAATGAAGAAGGTAAGCCTGAAGCATTCGGGTCCCAAGCAGGTGGAACTTCCTTGCTTAGCAGCTTCAGCATCATAAACATAACCAGCAAGCAGACCTGAGAAAAGAAGTGCACCTACTGGATTGCCTATCAGCATGAAGTTATAAATGATACCAAAATGTTTCAACCCAAAAATTTCGGATGCTGTCGGAACCATGAGAGAATATTGAAATCCATAGCAGATGCCCAGCAAAGCAGTTGAAACATAGAGGGTACCGCTGAGTGCTAATGCATAGAGAACAAATGCTAAGACCATAGCTATTAGCGTGCAGGTCATCCACAACGTTCGAGGAATGGTTCTCGTCCTGCAAGACCACAAGCTAACGCTTACTATAATGCCTACTAAACATGGGAAGGATTTAATATGACGTTTGAATAAAAATTTTATAATGAGAAATAACCTGACGAAGTGTTCTGAAAGAGCACCCGAGCCAAGACGACCAACAAAATTGCAGAAGCTAAAAAGAGCGAGCAATATTGTTGTATTATCTACGCCAAATGCGACTCCAATTTGGGCCAAGTTATTGAGAACGGTAACACCGGAACCAACTCCAAGAAAATATACAACCCAAAGAAGCCAAAAATCAGCCTTGATAAAAGCTTCATGAAGCTTGAAGTCCTCCCCTCTCCTGGGTCTTCTTTTCTTCTTCACTGCCCCCTCTCCCACAGCAAGAAGAGTTTCCACATCTGAGGCATATTCACTTTCAAAGAAACTTCCGAGATTTGAGGCTGATGAAGATGGTGACAACAAAGGATCTGTTTGAGTTGAATTACCTTCTCCCTGAGCCAAATTCTCTGTTGAACCTGCCAAGGGTGTAAGTGTCTCTGCATTTGCTCGAGTAAGTGTCATCTTAACCGGAATTCCAAGAGGAGAAAGCAAGAAGATAAGTACAATAGCAAGTAGTACATGAGAAACAGCATCACTTAGAGAAAACGTGTCATATATTACTGTTAGTGCGAGAAGATAGATAGCGAGCAAGACACTAGCAGCTTGCGTAAAAACAAAATGGACGTGAACTGAAGAATCTTCTCCAGAAGGAGGACTGCACGGGCGAATAAAGTACATCATGGCCAAACATATCACCGGAAGACCAAGAGTGAGGAACAGCAGTAGTTTTGAAGCAGACTGTTCAAGCAACGAGCTGTATAATACGGTATATACAGCAGCACTGATCCCAACATAACCTTTGAGGATGCCAGCAACAGTCCCCCTGTTGAGGGGGAAATTTCTCATGTTAGTTACTAGCACTGCTGTGCCAAACCATGCATTACTATTAGAGGCAACCGCAAGCGCAATCCATAACTGCCATGGCATGGAACATGGGCTTAGTAAGTACATTAAACATAAAAATAGAAAGAGAAACAAGAAAGAGAATGGGAAAAACCAGTAACTATTAGCCCTATTTTTCAAAACCATCTATTGGGAGAGGCTCATGAAAATAAAGGTCACACGCAAAAAAATTATAATGTAACTTAATCTCCTGCATTAGAAATTTGTAGTTACTTTGATATTTTTCTTAGGACGAGTTTCCATCAATAACCTCACATCCCTTCACATTCCAAAAGTGACCGGGAAAAGTAAGGAAACATAAATCTCATTTAAGAAAATGACCTGTGAGATGCTTACCCAGTAGCAACAGAGTTATCTTTAACTTTTTGCTGCATCAAAGTATGAAGAGAATGAACAGACAACCAGCGAAATAAATTTCTAACTACAGGTTTGGAAATGCTTCAGTGAAGACCTTGGAACATCAGTCAATTGCTAGTAGCAAACAAAAATGAAACTGATCAACTGACAGTTTAATACCAACATAACCAGACAAGAGAAGAGTCAGATTGGCATGAAAGTCGAAATTTAAACGAGTTAACTTCATCTAACATTTCTCTATTATATCCTCCCAGACTATCTATTGTTTGGATGGTAGGGGAGATCCAAAATGCTCTCAGTTGTCTCAAAGGAAAATTGTTTCAAATAGAAAATCCAGAAAAATTTTCCACTGAAGAAAGCACATAAAAAGAGAAAAAAGGGGAGGAGGGGATGCATTTTTGTACAACCAATGCACAACTTTAAAAGAAAATAATAATAACAACCGAATCCGAGGATCGTAGTACCAACATTAGGTGACACAGAACAATATAAAAATCATATCATTAGCACTCACGCTTTAAGATTAGAACTATAAAAGTTGTTTGATTTTGATTGCGGATGATATTGTCAAGAGACTCATAAAACTATAAGCTTGTAACCATAATTCTGCTCACCAAGCTTTACTCAAAGCTGTAGGTACCTTTGTACCCCACACCCCCAACCGACACACACGTATAAAGAACTGTAGTTAGTTAAGGATTGACTTTAAAAGCAGTATAAATTAGATCTCTTAAACTTGTTAATTTTCCCGATAAAGAAAAAATGGAAGTTTGAATAACATTAAACAGTGACAAAATTATAACATATAGATGACATGGGTTTATTCCAAATGTTGACATGCCATTTGATCCATTAAACTGTTCTAAGCCTTAAATTTTGAAGGAGATGAACTGCAATTAACCCATTCTGTCCAGTCAAGAAATGTAAAAAGTTAATGGTCAAATATGGAAGTTATGATCAGTGAACTAACCAGATGATTCTGGCTAAAAAAGGCACTACCAGAGCATTCATCAGTTGCATATGATGTGATATATCTACTATTCAAGTACTTTTGAATGATTTCTCCTTTGTTAATTGATTAACCAAATAAAGTAAAAACAAAAAAAAAAAATGCAGATTTCAGAGAAAACAACTAAAAACTTGGTGATATTTCAGGAGGCTTTCAGAAGAGAACCTGTACACTATTAATAAGGTAATCGTCCCTCACCAACAATCAATATTGTAAACCAGGAGAAAAAGTAACATTGACAATTAAAATACATCATTCAGAATCAGAGACAATAAATCCAAAAATTCTGCAAACTGGTAAGAAGATCTAGCCTGCTTTCTCAGGCAGGTATAAGGAGGATCAACCTATAGATAAGCCTTGGGCTTAAAGCATCAAGACACAAAGATATAATTGATCTGCGTACTGCTAGGTAGACTTGGATATTATTTTGCTTGATGTTATAATTAAATAACTTGATGAACTTGCTATTCAGGAACTGTGGCACCAAATCATATTACTGCCTGAGTCGTTTCAAGTACCGAAGTTTTAGGTGTAATGTCCCACCAGAAGAAATCTTCAACAAGGTCCCAAAACATTTTTCTCCCAACTTTATGATGCAACTCTTATGGTGGAGGACAGATTCATGTCCTTCAATGAGTTATTAAGATTAGACCTATTTGTTTGTTGTCATTCATAGGGTATCACTGTGTTTTCACAATCTTCGACTGGATATAGATAAAGCAGATAATTTTCCTATATCATACCCTTCCCATCTCACTTTAGCTGATTCAATCACACCATGTGCACCAAACTAACATTTACAAAAATCAATAAAATAAAATAATTAATGGAATCATCATGATCAAACAATCCTCACGAACCAAAAAGCAATTTGCAAAACATATCCAATTCAGAAGACTTCACATAATTGGACAATAATCGCAATCCGCAAACAGAGAGACACAACTAGTTGCGGTCTGCTAGATTAATCTAATCGTAAACAGATATAGAACTAATTTCAGTAATAAAATAATAGCATATAGAAAACCAACCACTGATAGCAGTTCCAGCCAACAAACTCCGCAACTTAGTTCAGAAGAAATTAGGTGAAAAAGATCACCAACATTCCAAAACAGTGAGACCAATCAAGCAAAAATTCCAAGACCATCAAAATTAACAACTGGGCAGAGAAAACAATTTTTATTCTTTTATCTTCTAACCAACTTGTGATGTGATCACTTACCACCCAGTAAGGCAGACCATGAATAGTTTGGCTAACAGCAAACCAGATAACCCCGTATCCCAAGAAACAGGCAAAGACACCAACAAGAAGCACAGCCCAAGGAGGGAAACGATTACATGCAATACCAGGGAGGAGTCCAACACTCTCTCCGATATCATTTGCCACTCCCAAGAACGTGATCTGTTGCTGGCTGAATCCCAAAACTGATTTCAGAGCTGAAGAATAGAGTGGGAAGTTGTATCCGTTCCCTGCAGATATCTCAACCCATATTGCAGCAGCCAAGCCAACCCAGGGTGGCCTGCTCCCTGCTTTCAGCTCCAGTTTCGTCATTTGCTGTTGTTACCTACTGCTAGTGCCACTTTTGTTGATTTTGAGATAACAATAATAATAGTAGTTGACAATCGCATTTATAAAAGGAAGAGCTGGTTTTATAGAATTTATTAGTACTAACAACCTTCATTTTTAATAGTAGCAGTATTGTCTTAAAACTTCTCATATTATTTGAATATGAAGGTAGACAAGGACATGAAAAGAACTTACAATTAAAATGACTCAATTATATCCATTAAGATGTTTTGTTTTTAACCTTTTATGCAATGTTGTTTTCTGTCCCAAAAACTATTTTTATATATAAAAGAGTAGTAAAATGTTTTTAAATATATTTTTCTATTTTAATAATATCTAAATAAATTATTATCTTTTATTCATACCTAAATAAATTATTATTTCAAAAGTGACCGTTGATTTCTGTTATGATTAATCTATCTATGCAGGTGGATGATATGGCTTGATTTATGCCAACTTAAATCTGATTGAGCAATGGTTGGAATAGGTTTTCATTGAAGAATGAAAGAGAAGGGAAGAAGAAAGAAAGAAAGAAAAATGCACTAGTTGACGTTAATTTCAAACTTCAAATTTGTTTAATCTACCTCAAATTTATATATATATATATATATATATATATATATATAAAACTTAGTTCTTTAACCTACCTACAACAAAACTGATCATAATGTTATGGTTCTGGCTGCATGTTTTTTTCCCCCAAAATATTATATGTGTGATTTTCCACTTGCATATTTATGTATTTTTTTAATTTAATTAAATTAATATGCACGTTTTTTATATAATTAAATTAATGTCAGTGCCTACTACTCGCAATAAGCAGGCGGACATTGTAACTTCAACAGCCAACATATCCTTACGATAAATAATGCACATTTCCATCTCTGCTAAGGTTGTCCACGTGGCCGCCTGTTTGTGTCTTCTTTTTCTTTTTCTTTTTTCACGTCTCCGCCTGTTTTCATTTTTATTTTTTTAATTTTTTAATTAAAATAAGAAAATCTCTACTCTAATTTAAAATAAAAAAAATAAATAAATTAAATGTAAATATGAGAATCAAGTGGATCAAGTTAATTTAAATTTAATCATTTCAAGTTCAAATTATTTTGATTTTGAGTTGTTTGAGGTTTAGATCATTTGGTTTTGGGTTATTTTGGGTTTATATTATTTTACATTCAAATCATTTTGATTTCAAGTTAATTAGGTTTAATACTCAACTTAATCGGGTTCAGATTATTCTAGAGTTGGGTCATTTTGGACTTGGGTTGATTGGGTTTAATACTTAAGTTAATCAATTTTTTGTCAATTAGTTTTAACACTTTGATTTATTGGGTTCGATTATTTTGGGTTCAGACCATTTTAGGTTTGAGTCATCTCAAGTTTGGGTCATTTGGAGTGTTAAACTTGATTGACTCGAGTAAAAAATGATCTGAATCCAAAATAACTTGGCTAACCCAAATGTTAAACCCAATTGGTCGAAAACCAAAATGGTATGAACTTGAAATAATGTAAACCCAAAATGACCCAAAATCGAAGTTACTCGAATCCAAAGTGATCCAAAATTGAAATAATCTTAATCCAAAAATATACAATTCGAATTGACCTGACTCACCAATTGATGGGTCCACACTTTTTATTTTGAAATTAAATATTTTTTAAAATTATTTTTTACAATTCTTTTTTTTTCATTTTTTGGAAGTAATCTGGTTTTTGATTGTATATACCATATTTTTTTAATTGTAATCCACCTTTTATTTCTTTTAACATCAATATA
>JBBYHO010000002.1:12900010-12914656 GCA_038382025.1 Adansonia gregorii
AAGTCCTTGCTATCTCACTGAGCGAAATAGGCTGCGAAAGGGTTCGCAGTGATATACTAAACCTAGACTTTGCTTTCACGGAAAGGTCTTCGTACTCCTTACTGTGAAGCAAAATATGAGACCAAAAAAGATTTTCAATGGGAAAAAATCAAATAAAGACGTTTAGTTTTGGAAACATAAAAGATTATTGCTTTGCACCTTCTAGTTTTGAAAATCGTATTTAAATAAAATAAATTAAGACGGGCAAACAGTGAAACAAAACCACGATGCACAATAATTTACCAAAAGGAAATCAAACAGTTTCTAAACAGAATACCAGCCTATTTAAATAAGAGGAAGAAGAGAAAGATTGGGATTCCAATGCACATGTTTCCTCACCTGACGTCAACTGGAAACTTGTCTAATAGGAGTGGGGAACAATTTGGATAATTTGTGGGGACTAGCAAATGCAAGGGCTGAATTGGAGACTGCATAGCGACAAAGCATAGGTAATGCAAAGAAAATCGCAATAATTGCGGTTTTAATATATTGGTTTCTTTCCATGAACTGAAAGCTTACCATTTGACCTGACATGTACTGTGATTTCAAGTTCGAACTGAGAGCCATGGCACTGAAAGAGCACTTGACGATGGTTCCTTCACCACCTTTAGCAGTTGCTGCTGCTGCAGCTAGATCAGTATCTTCATCACTGATATCAACCACTGTGTCTATAAGTCGTTGGTTAATTTTCCTAATTTCTTCCGAAAGGGCATGATTAGCCTGCAATAGGTACCATTTAATTTTTTATCTCTAAATACATAAGCAAACTGTACATTGCTATCTTAGACAAAACCAAATTATAGATAAAATTTCGCATGTCAGCATCAGACAGCTACATTTTATTGCTAAGCAGAAGTCAAAATGTGAAAAACCAAAATGCCAGGATTCTCTTTGACACTAAGAACATCAGAAACTAGAATGGCAATCAGAAAAATATTCCGCCTACATTCAGTGCACCACTAAACAATATAACTGTAGAAATTTAGTGGACTTCCAATAAAAAACTCAGCTTTAATTTCCAATCATTTCAGATGTCATATAAAGCTAGAAGGTCAAACTGGACCTTGAAATTTAGCTGATAAACTTCAAGGATTAGAGATGATTTGATAGATCTATAACTAATATTTTCACTAAAGGCTTCCCTGTCTGAACTCTGAAGCTTCTTCAATATGCTTGATAGTTTATGCTTACCATGATCACATCCATTCCAAGAAAGGAAGGATGCAGTTAAGGGAACACCTGGCCAATAATCACGTTGTAACACTAGCCGTAAATGGAGGCAGGAGGGGAAAAAAAGGAGAAAAGAATATCCAAGAACCATAGGATTCAGAACAAGAATTTACAATGATGCACGTGTTGAAAAGGTCCGCAATCTTTTTCTTCAGCAAAGTTTATGCTGCATTTTATCTATATCTTCATCACATACTTAAATGTAACTAAGTAAAGACAACTATGACCATGAATCATGCCAAATATTTGAGTTCATATATGCAAGTTCATTTTGCTACTAACTTTTGTTAAAGCCTTTATAATAATAGGCACATTCTTTCCTTTTTATAGCTTCAATTAGCAATCTCCTTCAACTATATTCAACTTGAAGAAACTCATTCCTCAATAACAGAATCAATGTTTTTGCTGCACAGGATCTGCAGCTGCATTATTTCCTGATTCTCACATACGAGTCAATAATGCTTTTCTTCAAGATTTTATCTCTCAAGGTCGGATACAGCTATGCCTCCCAAGAGTAATAAAGGATTAGCAATACTAAGCATATTAATAAAAGTTGCCTACATTAGCAAGTATGGAACTATAAGAACTGGAAATTTAATGGAGCAGATAACAGTCAACCAGCATGAAACTCATAAGTATTCAAGGATAACTGTTTCATGAAAATAAGATAATCTCACATTAAACAATTGGTCAATAAAGTAAATAATAGGGGTGTAATCGAGACACTTGTGCTAGCAAGCTACTCAAGCCGAATTTGAGCATCCTAATGCTTGACTTGAGCAGCTTGCGAGCATAAAATCTCATTCCGAACTTGAGCTCGAACATAAATAATTGAGCTTTAGGTTGAGCATGATAATCGAGCTCATTATTTACTAGGTAAATAAGCCTAATCGAGCAAGTTTGAGCAGTTCAATTTTTATGCCTAACTGAGCTCGGGCTTTAAAAGTAAAACTTCATTGAGCTCTAACCAAACTTCGAGTCTCGAATTTTTAGTTAAGCTCGAGCTTCTTACAGCTTGAGCTTTGCTTGGCATGGCCTGGATCTATTACACCCCTAGTAAATACATGATGTATGTGATACAAAATCTTTGCAAAAGAATTGCGTGTTAGCAACAACAAAGTTCAACAACCTCTTTCATTCCAAATTGACTGCTTGCTTTTGACTGCACAAAGCTTAACAAAATTCTTTGACTTCAAAGTTATTTAAGTCAAAATTTAGATTTTTATCAAATTGTAATGGATTCTAATGCCGAGATAACAAAATACCATGAAAGAAAATATAGACAAAGAGGTTTAGGTGTTTAAAAAGAAAATAGAACACACAACTTTAAAACATTCCAAAGTGGAGCATGAACATTCAATTTGGCAGACCAGCAGTACATGGAAATTCAGCCATATACATAAAGTGCTGAAGAGGCTTCCTAGGATAGAAAAAACAAACAAACTTAACATTTTAAAAAAATATAACATGAGCAAAGAAACTACCTCAATTCTTGGCCTCTTGACACTAGATGTTGCAGTTGACTCCAAGTCAGATGTCTCTGAACCAGTTGACCGTTTGAAACTATCATTTACACTGCCTGCAGACGATACAACATTTAGGGGCATGGCACTAGCGTTGCACCTCATTTTCTTAGTCCCGCTCATTCCATCTTGACTGATGAAATTTCTTGCTTGCAGCCGAAACTTTGTCATGGCAACCAGATCCTCACCAACTGCAGCTCTAGACCCATTACCTGGCCCTGACCCTGCTATCCTGTCAGTCATGCCGATAACTGAGCCAATATCACTTACAGATGCACCCAATGCTATAGGTGAGATGGATTTCACCTGAAATTATAACACATTAAAAATCAAATAAATCCAATATCTTTTTAAAAGAAGAAAAGGAGAAAGAACTTGCAAAGCCTTTTTGAAAAATGGAACAACGTTAAGCACAAAAGCAAGGGAAAGAAATGTCAAGAATTGCGCTTCACTAACCGCCTTCATTAAGCGTTCAAGAGGCTGCTCTGTAATGTTTGACTTGCTAGAAACAGTTGTCAAAGCATTAGCACGAGTTCCATCTGCACCAGTGAACTCTGCAAGCAGAGGAGAGGCTGAGATCCCATGAGTGCCAATTGCAAGGGATTGGGACCCTGCTTGAACACCAGTTCCTTGTTGAGGTCCAAAATTAGCAACATTTGGGAGAGAGGAAGTGCCTGGAACAGGTTTTTCAGATTCCCCAGGCATTGGTGATGGAGCCAAGGGAGTTGAAGGTGAAGGAACAACAAAAGGTGAGTTTGCAGATTGTAAGGGTGTTCCAGTTTTTGAGACAGATGTCAGCAAGCTTTGCTGATCAACCTGTGGAGAAGAATGCTGAGGCATCTGAGAAGATGCAGCCTGAAGGAGCTGAGGTGAAGAAACAGGAAATTGAGCACCTGGTTTCAACCGCTGATGGGTATAAGATTGATACTGGCCTGCTGGGGAATGTTGAAATACCCCAGGCTGAGCACCCATCCCCCGGCTCATACCATTTACATCATTCATCTGATGCGGCTGGGGCATCTGGTGTGTCTGCAATTGAGTGGACAGCTGTTGCTTTGCTTGCTGGTGCAACTGCTGCTGTTGCTGCTGCTGTTGTTGTTGCAGTAGCTGCTGCTTCTGCTGCCTATATTGGTGCTGCACTTGGCGCTGCTGAAACTGTTGTTTGCACTTTTGTGACTGCAGCATTTGCTGTTCCTGCTGTTGTCTCATATGCTGGTGCTGAAGCATGTTCGAATTGGACTGAAGAGGATTCATGTTTTGTGGCAGGATGCTTAACCCACTCTGTGATGATAAACTGCTAAAATTTGCCTGCTTGGTGGTACTCACAGGATTCTGTTGTAAAGGTCCTGGTGCGACCTGCTGCATTGAGCCAAGGGCATTACCTTGTCCTGAACCCAAATTGGAACCTGGCTGCAGTGAATTTAACATTGTCTGCTGTGCTATTGAGACGCCAGGCAAAGAAGACAAAGAATTATGTTGCAAACTTGTCACATTGTTTGGCTGCTTTGTAGGCACGAAACCTTGTGAATTTGTAAACGGCAACTGAGGATTGATTTGATTATCGTGAGACTGTGTCTGATTAATTTGAGGTTGTAGCTGCTGCATGGATTGCATATGGAGGAGAGGAAGCTGTCCTGACTGCAGTGTTGAGACAGGCTTCCTTGGCCTGTTGGAATTTATAAAATTTATTATCTGTTTCTCATATACACTTAACTTATCCTTGAGAGCGGGTGCAATACTGGCTTTGGAAACAGATAAGAAAGCTATAATGCGCTCCAACGAGTGCTTGAATAGTTTCAACTTTTCAAGCTGCTCTGACTTTGGCTGCTGTAGATGAGAATCATGCTGGAAAATAGAACAGAGAGAACTGTTTTAACAAACCCAAGTAAAACTACAAACCACAGTTTACCAGATAAGCAGAAGTGAAGCCCCTAAAGAGTATCTACAGGAATGGGATTCAAGTAGATACTGAGTTGCATAGTATGGTGCAGCTCGTTTCTACAACTCTTTGGATGTTAAGGAATGAATACAAAAAATTATGTAATGAATAAACCTACCTGCTGCAACTTGGTAGCAATTTTCTGGTACATCTCATTTAATTCAGATAAGTATGTCTTTTTCATAGACTGGATCTGTAATGCAAAATCAGACAAAGAAAGGTTAACCAACAATTAAACCACTCAGTTTATCCAAGTGTCATGGTTTATATGAAAAGTAAAACGATTTTTCATTTTCAAAATAGCAGTCACTTATTTTGGTTAATAACAGAAGAAACAAAGGTTTCAATAAATGATGATCAATTGAAGTCAAGCACGCAAGATATCCTTGGTCTTATATCTTGCTCAACAATTTTAATAGGTCTTTAGTTAGAACACTGAAGGCTTTAAATAAGCTTTATTTTCATTCTTCTAAGAACAAGCCAAAAAATTGAAGTTCTTACTAGCAAACTAATACGTTAAGTAAATGTCTGAATTTCTTTTACCGAAGTTATTTAAGTTCCTAACTCTTCTGTTTTATAGTTTCTGTTAAGAGACACATCCCAACATACTCAAATATTCTTTTTCAGAACCAGTTTCCTCCACCTAAAACCTACTTAAAGCCAAGTTGCAAGTACAATATTATCTAAAGGAAAATAAGTCAAGAACATTTTTACCTTTTGATATACCTCTTCTTGCCAATCACCCCCATTTATGTGCCCTCTCTGAGCTGTGGACTCTAAAGATGCTGAAAGAAGATACATAAACAGCGCACACGTAAGAAAAATGAAAATTCTTGCAGGAGGAAGAAAAGGAAAACATAATTTAAATGATAGAAATATTGCACATAAAGATACATGATTTTGTTGCATATAAGTAAAAGAACATTGAAATAGATAATTTGTGGAAGAAAGGTATATTTTGAGCAGAAAACAAGCAACTCTCACTACCAAATTAAGGTATGCATAGAGATGAGGAGATCAAAAGGGATCATAATGCAACCAACAATCAATTCATATGTCATAAAATTCCATCAAACCCACCATGGGTTACAACTGAAAGGCATTTGAAGAAACCATTAACCCTTTTGGACAAGAACATATGAAAGGATTTTATTGCTAGTTTCCGCAACTAACCATGCATACCCAAGTTTTTGAGGTTACTCATTAGAAAGTATACTTCCTATGACCCAATTTCAATGCCTTTTCCTTATGGGATATTCCAAGATGTATGTCTACTCTAAAAAAGTAGCCAATTTGTAATATTGACTTTCCATTGTCACACATAAACACAACTCAGAGTTCAAAAACCATTCTTATTTTTCAAGGTTACTTATAGAGTTTCTCAAGTTAAACGCCAACATAACAAGGAAGTTCAGCTGGAATCAGAGCAAATGATTGATGTGAAGTAAGATCTAAAAAGGGTCAAACTATTTTCTGGTACCGTCCTCTTATGTGAAGGGTGAGCCAAACTAAAGCATTAAAAAAATTTAAGGGACAAATTAGACTTGAAGAATACAAGGTTCATAGAAAATTTAATCAAATCTCCAGCACAAATCTCATGTCTCAACAAAAGCCGTGAGACTCAATCAAAACACAACTAAACTTTGAGGATTGACACGCGTTAGGTCATTTCTCGATGAATGAACCACGTTGGTGTTACCCACTTGCTTAAGTAGTCCTTCATCATCCATCCTTCATCCAAATGGAACTCCCTGACATTTGCAAGTATGTTTACCCTCTGGTTTGATGCAAAAACAGTACCAAGCTCTTTTAAAGCAGGACTGCAGTCTCCTAATCACAATTTCATGTTAAATTAATTGATGGGAAACTATCTGAAAGCTAGATACAAGAAAGAACAAATGTATCTAAGTTGGACAAAGGAATCGCACCAACCTGACATAACGAAACTGCTAGAAATTTCTGACTATTCTAAATCTCACCCTCAAATGAATCTGAAGGGCAGGAGCAAGTTTAGTTGAGCCTAATAATGCAATACATCCTTTCTCCTTTTTGAACATAAGCAGCAACATAAGATCACTAATTTTCTTTGCACAGAAAACGCAGTTCTTTCCAGAATCAACATGCAAACTCATTGAATACAAGACAACAAATTATTTGTTGATAAAAGTGAAGAGATTAAATCCAGCAATTGCCTGTCGTTTGACCAAATCATTGCACAACAACTGCAGCAAAGCATTAAGAGTAATACAATAGCACGGTCGCAGCACTGGAGACCTAGCAGTGACGTGCTAACAAAAGTGGTTCTTGTGTCATAACAAGCCAGGCAATGCTTCTGATCAGCTGATAAAGGCATGGCTGCAAGTAATTATGATAGCATTTATTTTTGTTAGCTAAGGACTAATCATCTAAGCAAAATGTGCTTTGATGGGATAGCATAGCACAAAATTCAAAAGATATTCTCTTAATCTCCCCACGTTGGAACAGAAATTTCTTTCTGTGGTAGGAACGCAATGCAAAATAATAGCGACAACGAAGAAAATTATATAGTAGGTATATAAGAGAATAGAAAATTTTCAGGGCTTCAACAATGAAATGTGCTACTTACATAGGAAAATTTTGCACTGATTAGTTAAATAACACAAGATCAGAAAGCAACAAAGCAACAAACAAGAGTAGATAATTGCATCGATTCAAAAACACACTTGATGATGTCTCCGGAACAGCTATCTGTGATTGACACAACTGCTTTTGTTGATCTATCAAATTTTGTGACTGAAGCAAGGAACTAGAAACTTGACCTGATGCTTGAAGCCTTTGCTGCATATTTTGCTGTAATTGATTGGGCTGCTGTTGCAAACCGAACTGTTGCTGCAAGGTAGACTGTGATTGCATCTGCGACATCAGTTGCTGCTGCTGCTGTGGCTGCTGGGATGTCTGTCCTTTAGTTGGTAACAAATTAGGAGCACTCTGCTGCATTTGTTGAATTGGAACCCTAGGCTGGGGTGGCATGTGCAAAGATTGCTGATTAGTTTGCATGCTTGAGGTACCTGACAGGGTTCCAATCAATTGTGGCTGCTGTTGCTGTAATCCAGAAATATTACTCTGGGAATCCAACTGTTGCTGATGGATATTTGGGAGGTCGTTTTTCTGACCCATTAACTGCTGCTGCTGCTGTTGCTGAAGGTTTGGGAGATTATTAGCCTGTCCTACCAGTCTCTGCTGCTGCACATCTACAATGGTGTTTAGTTGTCCTACTAACTGATTCTGCTGTACATTTGCAGTATTTGTCTGTTGTCCCATTAGGTATGGCTGCTGCTGCTGTGGCTGAGGAGGCTGCTGTTGCTGCTGAGGCAACATTGACTGCTGTTGCATTGGTGTTTGCTGTTGATAAATACCAGCACTGACAGCCTGTTGTGCTTGTTGCTGCTGTCTAAGGACTGACTGTTGATGCTGCTGAAGCATGGACTGAGTTGACTGTTGTAAAGATGATTGCTGATTGTGTTGAATACCAGGAGGGGGAGTTGATTGCATGGAAGATGGCTGCATAATGGATGATGTTTGCATGCCAGACTGCTGGGAAGGTTGCAACTGAGTAGGTGGTAATACGTTCTGCTGTTGCTGCATGTTAGACTGCACAAGGGAGGGTTGGAGATTTCCCTGTTGAATCTTCTGTTTCATATGTTGATTTTGTAGCTGCTGATGGTATAAATGCTGCTGCGGAAGCACCTGTTGCCTTCCTTGCATTTGCCTCTGCTGATTAGCAAAAACACCGGAAGGCATCCCTTGCCCCAGCGAGTTCTGTGAAATTCCTGACGTGTTCTGCATATTGGAATTCTGGCCAACAACATTAGGTACGGGATTCTGGGGTAGACCAGAGACAGCAGGCATTCCAGATTGTAAACCAGCAGAACTTTGAACTCCAGCAGATGCCATGCTATTTGGAACACTCTGGGGTAACAGTTGTTGACATGCTTGAGACCGGTTGCTTTGTAATGGGATAGGAATTGATTGCCCTTGGCCGTGAACTTCGTTCTGCATGCCCTGAGGACCTGCCCGAGATATTTATATTCAGAAAGAGAAGTTGGAGAAGAACCCACATGCCACAAAAACTGAATTGAAGAATATTTACAACAAGATAAACAAGAAGAAAAAAAATACTGAAGCAGTAAGTAATTCGTTCAAAACGATAATTAGATTTAAAACATGTAGGCAATTGACTAATACAGTGAGGAAGAAAAAAATGATAAAATTATTCCTAGCACGTGCAGAGGTGGATGCCATGCTGAAAGACTTCAATCATGGAAACAGAAAATGGGACTTTCCATATGGGTGCTCATCAAATCTATCAATCACTTAAAACACCTCCGCCTCACCAAAACAACCATGCTTGGTTAGAGTATTACTGCTACCCCTGAATAAGGGGAAAACATGGATAAAATATAGGAAATTTTCATTCAAATAGCTGCTGAGAGCAAATGTGCACATGTTGTAAGTTAAAAAACTCTGCATGTAAATGGAAAATATCCTTCTTCTACAGGACATAAAAGCAAAATGCTGTTTACTGCTATTACCTGGATCAGGGGCTTGGCTGTTATTCCCAGTGTTGGATATAGTATTCTGAGACTTGGTCTCTATTGTAAGCATCTTCAAGGATATTCCCCTTAGATAATCAGACTGAATATAGAAATCCATAACAATGTTAGAGTAAACGAGTTTACTTAACAAGACAAGATTATCAAATATGTAAGATAAACCATGCTTGATATTGAGTTTGAATTTAGCATCTTTGTTTTTTTGTCTCTCTTCTCTCTCTTCCTCACTTGATTTCTTTCTTATTTACTTCCAACGCAACTAACAAGATAAGAAGTCTGTGTGCATGCATGTCTATGCATATTTATAGGGGAAAAAAAAGAAACACAGAGATACATATACACGACACAAACACACAAAATATAGGTAAACAACAATGTGTCCAAGCTCGTTAAGGAATGCCACATTCTATGATTACCTGGCTGCTTGCTGCCATAAAAATTTTTTCCTCAAACCTTACAGCAATTTTCCCGAGTTGATTTAAACCCTCTGGACCAGAACATGGAAGGTGCTTCTTCAATGTATCCAATCTACATACACAAGGCATGACACACACACACACACACACACACACATATATATATATAAGAATCTTCAAATGTTAAATAAATGAATGCTAAGAACCAAGTTATCAGATTAATAAAATTACACAAAATTAAATGAAAATTAACCAGGACACAATCTGAGCACCAAAAATTTCCCCCTTAAACTTTTTGAGGACTGTCACATTTAAATATCCTGAAGCCACAATACTGGAATTAACAAAGTTCTCCCAATATAAACAAAGTGACCATCATGGCCTTCATATATCAGCTACATTCAAATAGACCACAACCATATTGCCATTGTTCAGACAATGATGTAGAAAGACAAGGCTACTAGTGTCCGTTACTGCAATAAGTTATTTAATGAATGGTCATAAGTTAGTAAGAGCAAACGAGAACCACCAATTCATATACAGGAGCACTTGAATGAGATAACAAGTCCCAAGCTTACAAGGAGCCAAAGGTCTAAAAGCAATACGTATTCAATCACATAAATTCATTAAAAAATGAATCCAAGTATGCCACGTAAAGTTGGACCCAAATGCCTAGCCACATCAGGTTGCAGATATGTGGCCAGAATATTGTCCCCAAACTCTGGGTAAGTTTTAAGAGCAAGCTTTGATTCTCAAGCCACATATTCACAAAACAAAGTAAGCATTTTGGAATAGGAAATAAGGTTTTATTAATGGGATTGTTTGGTTATTAACAATACTGAGACTACAAAAGACAAGCCACAGAATCTCAGTAATTTAAATTCAAAAAGTACACTTAAAATATAATAATACCATAAAATTCACTTACATCTTGTTAATGATTCTCTGTCGTGAATCTGGCTGCAACTGGGTTCTCCAATCAGCTGCGTCCATGGTGGGCTCTCCGCTGGACGTAGTAGATCCCCAGTTACTGGTATCCATCAAATTCTGACAACACCAGAGGAGAACAGCCACAAACACTTCAGATTACTTTATTTGTTACAAATTATAGAACGTGAAAAAGAAAAACGAGTAAGTTTGGAATTAACCCACTCCTCAAATATCCAAAACATTTGATGAAGTTCTTTTCAATGAACATTTCCCTTCCCTATATTCAATTCCTGTCTCTGGATAAGAAACTCAGGGTAAAACGCATAATTAAAAATTTCACTTTATATTTCCCCACAGATGCCAGGAAGCATAAATTTATACAAAAGAGGGTTTTTTTTTTTTTTGGGGTAATATTGTAACATAAATTGCACGGTATACATCACTTGCAGCATCACTTTTAGCTCTTACAAAATGACAGGACATATTACTAGATGCTCACAGACATCCTACAACCATGATCAAAGTTGAACATGATATTTCACCATGTAAACCACAATGTTACAATTGTATGTCAGTCGGTTGATAAGACTAACACTAATACTAGGTAACCTTTCTTTGCAAGACAGTTAAGATTCCTTTATATCTATCTCTCTGTCCTAGGTCATTGGTCATTTGCAAAAGGACGACAGCAACTCACTAAAACACCACTACTTTCACCACTAAACCAGCACATCACTGGCAAGCAGTCCTTATATTCAACTAATTTCTATTCAATAAAGGATTAATTGTTAGTTGGCTTCGACGAATGCTACCTAGGCTCAGGTTTATGAAAACGTTGAGCCATCTTAACCAAAATCAACTGCACTCTCTCTCTCTCTCTCTCTCTCTCTCTCTCTCTCTCTCTCTCTATATATATATATATATTATAATTTAACTAAATTTTTTTGAACAAATTCCCAATGAAATCAACGCCCTTAATTAGAACTTCATCGTATATTCTTAGATGACAAAAAGAAAAAGAAAATTACAGATATATATTTATATATATATAAGCCATGATTTATACTATTTTAATAAATATAATTTGCTTTTAGGGTTGCTTTCATAATTGGGTATCCAAATATTCTACCAAACTTTCTAATCTTTTTTCACAGAAAAAATTTCGAAATATACGTATAATATATTTAACTAACTGGTAATAGTAAAGGAACAAATTTTTTAATTCTAACAATTCAAAAAACATGAAATTAAGGCAATAGAATCGCAAAACGTATAAAAAAATTGAAATTTTTACCTCAACGAAGAGCTCCCAATTGCAAAAGAGTGCTATGCCTCGAGAATTTCTTCAAGGAATATTTTCAAATACCAAACCCCCCAGATTGAATTAAACTCACGCCGCCTAGTCTCTTTTGGTTATACAGAAAGAAATTTTCAAACCTTTTGTTTTGGTTTTTTTTTTTTCCTGAAAAATGATCGCTGGCTGAGAATCGGAACAATACCTAATCCTAACGTATAAATAAATATTATTAAATGAAAATAATTGAGGAAAATAATCAGGTGAGGTTTATTCGTTTGGTTGAAAAGAAAGCAAGAGAAAACAAGGGAAAAAGAAGATTAGAGAGAAGAGAAGGAAATTAGTTATTTTATTGTTTGGACTTTGGACCAAAGCGAACAAGAAAGACTTTGGAGGAACTACAAATTGGGCCCCCAAGTAAGAGAGCGCTTGTGCACTTGAATTTAAAATTTTTGTCCCATTGAACTCAATTTGATTCAACGAAAAAAGTCGACCAACAATCCAATTGAATTTTTAAATTTAAAATAATTTAAGTTAATCATAAATTTTAATTTGAATTAAAAAAATTTGATCAATCTATTTTAACTTAAACTTGAATTAATTTGATTTAATTATAAAAAATAAATAACATAAAATAATTACTTTTAATTCGAAATAACTCACACTTAAAATGAATTAAACTCAAAAAGATCTAAACTCAAAACAACCCAAACTTTAAAGAACTCAAATCTAAAATGATCTTAATTTGAAATAACCCAATCTAAAATGGTCAAACTTGATAAATTTGAGTATTAAACTTAATTAACTCAAGTACTAAACTAGATTGTTGAATCCAAAATGACTTAAAATTGAAGTGATTTGAATCTCAAAATGACTTAAATATAAAAATTAAAAAAAAAAACCAACATGACTTAACTATAATTAACTTAACATGAAACTAATTTGACCGACCTAATTAACAAATTTAATTTAAACTCAAATGTGAAATAATCCGAATCAAAAATTCTCAAAATAATTCAAGTTATAGTTTCCATATTAATTAAATAAAATACTAAACATAATCTAAATTATTAACTTATTTTAAATTTATCTTTAATTAATTTTTATTTAGTATTAAAATTTTATATCCTTCATATTTATAATTAAAAATTATTTCTATTATATGTTTGAATTTAATTTTTCTATTTATTATATGTTATAAGTAAAGTTATTTTTTTCTTGTTATTAACTTGACAAAAATATAAAAAATAGATAGATTATAATTATCATATTAAATTGTTTTTTTAATTTTTTATTTTATCAATTTGTTTTCGATTATAAAATTTTTATTCAGAGCCACTCTAGTCTTGCTCATGAGTTGTGTTACTCACTCGGCTTATTAAATATAATCCACTTAACTTAAGTTTTACCTATGATATTTATTCATTTGATCTAATTTAACATGATTTCACCATTTAATAATATAAAATATTTTTAATAAATTTAATTAAAAAATATAAAAAAATTAATTTTATTAATTTTTAAATAATAATTTAAATTTTTAAATTTAAGTAAATTTGATTTTATCGTAAATAAAAAATAAAAATTATTTGAATGAGGCCCGAAGATAGTCACCTCTACCCCTACCGTCGAGGCAAATTGTCGATTGTTTGTCTCATATCTAAGCTGTCAATTTCATAACTGTGAAAGGCCAGCATCATGGATGACTTATAACTGTTAGTTACACAACAAATAAGTAATCGTTTTTGTTATAATATTGTTATTTTTTATTTATTAAAAAAATAAGTTATTTTGAAATTAATTTTTAAAATGCGTTGATTTTTTGTACAAGTTGGGAAGGGGTGAGTTTCTAAGTATAAGTTGGGAGCTCTCTCCCTTTTTTTTTTCTATTTATATTAATATATTTATATCATTTTATTTATAATATATAATATATAATATATTATTTTAATACATTATATTATATATATATTTATTTATATAGTTTTTATTTTTATTTTTTGGATTCAAATCAATTGAGTTTAACATTCAAAAATCTGAATAAAATGATTCAAATGTAATATAAAAATTTTTATCTTTAAATAGACATATTAATTTTAACATAAAGGAATTAAATCCTAATAACCTATTTAAAAAAAAATTCACTCATAATTTTAAATCTAATAATATTAATGTCTATTTCAGAAATTAAATTTTGATTAAATTTTTTTTCTTCCCATGACCCTGCCCTTCACTTGAAAAATTGATTTTTTTTTTTTTGCTTGAATGATGTTTATATAAAATATCGTTAGTTGATAATTTATTTAAAAATTTAAATTTATATAAAAATAATCTATCTATATATTTAAAAATCTTTTTATATAAATATAGATTTTTTAAATAAACTATCAACTAAAAATATTTTATATAAAAATCATCCAATAAAATCAAATTAAGCAAGGTCACAGAAAGAAAAAAAAATCCAGTTAGGATTTAATTTTCGAAATAGACATTAATAGTCTGAGCTTGAGCCTAGGTTCTGTTGGGCTGTTTCGGTCCCTCCTATGTGGACCATTTTAGCCCACCTATGGCCCAATTTTTCTGGCCATTAAATGAAAGAAAACAGCAAGCAGCATAAGTAATTTTTGATTTCACTGATTAGGCAGAAAAGGGTCGGGAAACAAACAGAGAAGAGAGAAAAGAG
>JBBYHO010000002.1:12930700-12952339 GCA_038382025.1 Adansonia gregorii
AAAAGCTTATTGTTTGGATTTCTCAAGTTTGTCTACAAAAATTTTAATTTATCAAAATTTTGAGAAATCAATTCACCACCCCTCTTGATTTCATTCACCACCTAAAGGTCTAACAATTTATCTTTTGATAAATTTTAATTTTAATATTTTGTAAATAACCAATTACCTCCAACGCTACCATTCATTTGTACATGGTAACTAATTTATGCTTTTCCGCATTATACAAATTTCTTTGACCTATAAAACTAACATGATTTTTATTTATTGCTAGAATTCTAAACACTTATTGTGTGAAAAATATATATTTTGAAATGGTAAATAAATTGTTTTCAAGAAAATTAAATATAAAAAATGTGTAATTTCTTTAAAGTTGATAGTTTTCTTTAGAGAAGTGGTAAAAAGGAATAGTTTTTTAAGTGGATATCATTTAAAAGACAGTGACCCTTTTTTTTTTTAAATAAATAGGTCACTTTTTATAAAATAAAATTATATGAAATATTAAAATATATAATTAGCCTTATTTAATTTTTTGATTAGTTTTATTGTATTTCTTTCATTGGGTTGGTGTTACGTGACTTATAGTATCAAACTTAATCACTGACTTTAATGATAGTATAGAATTATATTTAAATAACTACTATTTTTTAATTAGAGTAAAATTCATTGATAATTCGTAACTTTTTATAAATGTTTCATTGTCATCAATGATTTTTAAATGTTATGTTTAGCACATGTAATTTTACTAATATTTCATTTTCATCGGTAACCATTAAAATTTATATTTATTCATTCATAACTTTTAAAAATTATATTTATTATCTATAACTTGTGAAAAATGTTCATCATTTTTCTATTTTTTAGTGAAAAGTAAATATATATGTATCTATGTATCGATGTCGCCACATGGCATTATGCACACATGATAAATCTATATACTAATTTTTATTAATTACATGCGTATCAATTATTTTTTTATGTTTTTTTAAAAAAATTATGTAATATACATATGTTTTACATTTAATATGCTTAATGTTGTTAAAATAGAACTTATTTCTTTTAAGACTTAATGGAGACTTAACAACTGTCTTCTTTTTTTCAAAAAAAATTAATATTTACAATCAATTTCTTTCAATTATATAAAGAAAAACTCATATTTGCTTTTATTTCTCTCAAATCTGTTCATTTTTTTTTACCTAAAGATTGATTCTATTCTGAAAAAAATTTCATATATAGAGTACACATATCACAAAAATTATTTTTGATCTTTCAAAAACATTATTTCTTTTAAAAATTATATAGCTTAATGCCTTTAAACTTTGTTTTTTTTTTTATACAAATTTTCATCTTCTTTAAATTATTAATATCATTTTTTTTAATTTTTCACAAAAATAAAAATTATTTGAATAAAATAAATATGTTATTTTTTTAAAACGTAAAAAATAATTGATATACACGAGGTTAACTACTTTTCGTAAACCTTAACACTTATGCATCTTGTCACATGATTTGATCATAAATATTTACTTGAATATTCTATAAATTTTTAACTTTAGATGGATGTACAGTGAAATTATTGAAAGATTGTAGATATTAATACAGTAAACTTTAAAAGCTTATGATAAAAATAAAATGTTAATCAAAGTTTAAAAATTATAAGTGCAATTTTTTAAAATAATAGATGAAAATAAAATATTAATATCATTAGCGGTAGTGATGAACAGTAATCGGTGGTTGGGTTCACCGAATAACCAATTACACAGAATAGCAATGCAGGCCTTATTCCTCCTCCTCATCCTCCTCCTACAATGGCCATTCAGCAGCCACCCTAAAGAATTGCTATTCCAGCCTCTCATGGAGTAGCATTTCTTTTCCCTTTTTTTTGCCCAAAATAACTAAAACAACCATCAACATATTATTTACATAGAAAAAATAAAAAACGAAGCCATATCCTCGTGTTGAGGACCATACCAGAAAAAAAAATGAGAGAGAAAGTAAGGTTTGCGAGACAGAAAAGAGGGTTTCAGATTATGATGGGTTAAGGCTTGAAATTTAGGGAGGATGAAGATAGTACAACGAAGAAGAACATACCTGAAGAAACTGGTCGTTAGAGTGGTCGAAGGCAATGAAATAGGGTTGGAAGTTCCTAAATAATTTTGTAGATTTAGGTTTTTCAATTTTTTTTTTGAAAGAAACAAATGGTAGAACATGAAAAAAGAGGTCTAGACGAAGCTGTCAATGGATTTTTGATGAATTCTAGGTTAGTGGTCCAGGATGGACTGCAGCCGCCAATAGCGGCCACGATGACGCATCACCGAAATTTGGAAAACTGAGGTGGTTTTAGGTTTTGTATATGATGAGATCGAGAGAGAGAGAGAGAGAGAGAGAGATTAGGAGAAGATAAAAGAGGGAGTCGAGAGAAAAAGTATATAAATAGGGAGGAGAGAGAGAGAAAGCATTTATAGGTTAGAAAAAATGAAATAATTTTAATATAAAAATTATTTATTTATTTAAAAAATAAAAAAATTGTCTGAATATAATTCTTTTATTTAAATATTATTATTCAATATTAAATATGATGTCTAAAGAAAAATAAAAATATTTTAATATATCTTAAATACAATTCAATATATTTTTAAATATAAAATAATTTATAAATTCTAAAATAATATAATTTTTATATTTACATACTATTTAATGTTTAATATGATGTTTGAAATATAATCATAAATGTTATTTTGTAAATTATATTTTTAAAGTACTATTTTCAATATAATTTTTTGTAATTTATTAAAATACTTTTAGATGTTCATTTTTATTAAAATGTTTTTTAAAAAATATTTTTTAATTTTTTAATTTATTATTTAATATAATTTAATTAAATTTTTGTAATATACATCATATATGATATCTTAAAAAATTATTAATTTAGTTAAGGGTAAAATTATCATTTTAAATTTATTTCTTACTTATTTTTTAATATTATTTTAATCAATTAAATAATATAATATTATTTTTGCCCTATTCCATTCAATTAATTTAATAATATAATACCTATTTTCGTTTACTTCTTTTTAATTAAATATCTATTTTATTTATATAAATTAAATATATTTTAAATAATAAATATAATTTTTAAAAATTATGAATAAAAAATAAAAATTAATATAATCAGTGAATTTTTTTATTTTGTCTTTAAAAATAAATGTGAGAGGTCTGCTACATTGCACGTGCCTTCCACGCGAGGGCATTTGGGACCATCAGCACTATTGAAGCCTTTTAGTTTCGAGTCTTTCACCTTTCCATCTCCCTCTCTCTCACTCCGGTCTCTAACCGACCCTGCACAAGAAGCACAAACACAAAACCTCACGCGATGGACTGTCTCTGCCACGTGTCTAATAGATCCGCATACTTTACGAGTTACGACCAAACCCCAACACCCCAAAAGAGAAAATCAAATAAAAAGAAAATAAAAGCAAAGATTGTCAACAAACAAGGCATCTCTTCTTCTCATTCTCTTACATATATAAAATAAAATATAAAAGTTAAAACCCTTCATCATTCTCATTCTCTCTTCTTTGCCACCATCTTTCTTCCTTTCTTTCTTTGCTTTTGTCTGTATTTTTTTGAACTAAACCAAGTTGAAGTATGAGTGAAGAAGAGTGGGTCAAAGAAGCGATGACCGATGCCATGTTGGTGGCAGAGGTGTTACTGAGCCTTGTCCAAGGGGAGTCTCCGCCAGGCCCACCACCGCTGAACCTTTCAGCCAAGAGCCACGGTGCCTCTCCGGCCTCCCGTCTCGCTTGGAGTGTACGTCAACGTCGGTCTAAGCAGGTGCTTAGGAAGAAAGGCGAGCCAGCACGAGCCAGCCCCACTACGCCGCTTTCTTGGAGCGGTGGTACATCTGTTATTGGAGGCGGTGGTGCTGACGGCTCCGAGGAGTCTAGCCGTCCTTCTCCGAAGACAGGGGAAAATGCTAGATCTAAGGTTCGTTTACGTGTTATCTTTTCTTTTCGACTCAGTGAGCCGTGTGATTGACTCGGTCTTTTCAGTTGCGGCTTTTCTTGTTGTCGCCGTTTTCCTTTTTCTTTTACGGAATTGCCCTTAGTAAAGTGCGAAATTTGCGTCGTTTTAGGTGTATCTGGTTTAGACACTTGTCAGCTAGACTCTCGTTTCGGCTTCATTTCTCTTCGGAGTTTAATTTCCTTTTATGTTTTAATATGATTCTTAAAAGGACGATTTCTTTCATGGTCATTTCCCGTGAATCTCCAATGACACTAATGTTTCTCTACCTTCTGCTGGCCGGCGTTTTTAATGAGATTCCATTGACCGAAATGCCCTTTCCTTTTAAACTTATGACTTTCCTCTTTTTTTTTTCCTTATAGAAAAAAAAAGTAATTTGCTTTATTCTTCGAAGAGAAGTTTTGGTGACTTCCTTTCAACGAATGGAGAGTCACGTTTTCTTCTCCCTTCACTTTCATCACTCTTACAATGCTCAACGTGTCATGTTTATTTCTTAAAAAGTCTAAAACACCCTTCCTTAATGGGCATTTTCGTCATTCAGGTATCTTCCTGTTATCCCCCATTAACCCAATGTCGAAGTCCCATGTCGAGTCAAAACCTCCAATGGGGCATTTAAAATGACGAAACTATCAACAAGAATAGTCAAACCTCCTCGAGTTCCCAAGGGGCAAAGGGGTCAAAATATAAAATGAGGGCCTGAATTTTCGGTGGCGTGTTTTCGTGGCAAAATATAGTTTGGTGTACTGGAGTGTTGTTAGTGGCTATGTTGCTTTTAATGCGTTCTTTTTGGGCGTCTTCAATTTTCATCAAAGGGGGAATGCTTCGGTGTGGGTACACTAGACTTTTCCTCTTATAACTCTCACGTGTCATCACGAAATAAAACATGATCCACAAAAACAAAACCTTTTTGTAGGGAAAAATATTTATTGATAGGGCGGTGATTCCTACGGTGACATAGGAGCTTAGGGTTGGGGCGGGCGGGGATCCAAAAAGGCAAATTCTTCAGTCAAATTAATGTTTCGCGTAGAAGAAGTAATCAATGGCAGCTTGGAAAAAAAAAAAAAAACCATTGTGGCAAATATGAAGACAAATGCCTGTTTTAGGTGCAAGAGTGAGGGACTATTATTTTGTGTTGCAAGTTCATTATAGTGGGACCATTTTGTTAGCAAATTTATGGCGTAAGCTGACTTCTTGTTGGTTATTTGTTTTACCAAACCCTGACAATCATATTTCCAAATGTGTTAAGATTTGAAGTTTATATTTATTGAATGTTATTTTCATGAAAATTAAATTTTTGGGTTTTCATATTTATAAAATTTTATTTTATATACTTTGAAAAAAAAAAAAAGAGAAAAAGCTGTGGATAAAGGTCCAAAAGTCTTAGGGTCGGGAACTTCGGGTGATACGGTTTTAGTTTTTACATTTGATTTGTGTGGGCGGATTCTTATGGTTCCTTTTTTATTGGCCAAGGGGCTTCTTATGGTTTTGATTCTTTTGAATGGGTCAAGTTTTGAATGCACGTGGTAAAGGCCGAAAGGCAGTCGGTCACGAGGATCCCATGTGATTTTTTTTTTTTTGGGGTATTGAAGTGGCAGCAGGTTACTGGTTTTTCTATATGCTGCTCTATGGTTGTATTTGGACAAATGTACACCGACGCCAGTTGCCGTTTTTTTGGCAAAACAGACTTTAGTTTTGGTGGATGAGGAACTTTCCTAGGAATGTTCCTCTTCTGGTATATTTCCTCCAGCTTTGCCGAGTTTTTGGATTTTCTTACTGAAAATGATTTTTTTTTTGGAAACTTTATCATGCATGCTGCAACTTGATTCAAGTGCTTTCAAATGGTTTACACAAAACCGAAAACGTTTGTCTTGTATACTTTATAGGGTATTTTCATTTGCAAAAGAAGAATTTCAGCTGGTGTACTACTGTATGATTTTTAAGGGGAGCTCCAATTGTTCTTCTATACCTTGCTTTTGACATAAATTTCCCCCTTCCTCAATTGATCTAATTAAATAAATTATTGAGGAATAATATTATTGACTGCTATGCGCTCACCCACATGTAATTTATTCAGGTTGCGGCTGGAAACCAGACAACTCCTCCTAAGAGGCCTAGAAGGAAAAAGGTAAAAACTTTTAACATTATGACTTGGTCTAGTGAAAACATACATTGAACAATAGGCTTGAGGGGCCTTGGCTACCTTGTGTAGTCATATATATTTTTTCTGACCTTTTCTTCTATGCACCGCAATTGACTGCATGCTATATTTGTTGTGTTACTGTTAAAGAAAAATTGACGTAAAGAATGTGACAAATGTGGCATGTTTACGGTTTTATCATGGCATTTCTAGCATTAAATTCTTGCCAAGTTTAAATATCCATATTTAGCATTTTGATGTTTTCCTTGATGGCAATAGAAGTAATTTTGGAGACCCAATACTCTAACTGCTTGAAAATAGATTAATGTAGTTGAATCTATAGGTAAGGACATATTAACAAAGAGAACAAAGTCTCTTAGATTTCAGAATCCTCTTTTCCTTTTTTATCCTTTCTCCTTGCAATGAATGATTCTAATGCTATATTTGTTTCTGATGGTTTTAATTTGTGGTTGTATGCAGACATTAGCTGAACTTAAAGAGGAGATGAATTCATACTTAAAGGAAAATAAGAGCTTGAAGAATGTAGGTTGTTTAACATCTTATGACAGTTTTTTCTGCCCCCCTTTGTATCTATTTACTTATATTTTAAAATATCTACATATATATGTTTTAATGTTTTAGGAATTGGAAATGGTCAAGCTCAAATTTGAGAATCTGAGAACCACAAAAGAAACTTTGAGCAGAAAGCTCAAACTTGAGAAAGAGAGAGCCACAAATGAAACCTCTAAGAGAATGAAGGTAAAGAGTTCTCTCCCTCCAACAATTTTGCAAGTTAGTGCATGTGCAATTTTGCACGGTTGCCTTATGTTTTGGACATATACGGGAATGCTGTGTGCTGTTAAGCTCTGATGATGATATACTTAAAAGTTTATCCGCAAATATTATTGGCAATACTTAAACATGGTTCAGCATTTTATTTTCTTATATCCATAGAGATTTGCATTACATAGCAGACCATGTTAACAGCTGATCAAAGCTTCAGATGGTAATCAGTCTGCCAGTATCACTTTTGTTTATATTGTAGTACATGGTTTTATTACTTTATACTTATACTAAAATAACGAATATCATTTTCTCATGTGTTTGGATTATCATGGCTGTTTGTATTTTTGGCATAATTATCCAAATAGCTGTTGTAATAGTTTGATAATTGAAAATTTATATACTTGTCATTGCTGTACAATGTTTATGAGGACACAACTATAACAAGGAGATGGTTAAAATTGTTGCTTTAATGATAAGTAGTTAAAACATGAACCTTCAGTGTATCCATCTTTTGAGTTGTTTTCTCTTTGTAAGTGGCTAAGTGTGGAAATAAATTGCTGAATAAGATCTAACTGTTACTCATGTATCTTTCTACATTTTGAGTATCGATCACATCAGGGAGCAGAAACAACTGTTGAATGTGTTGAACCAAAGAATGCTATTTCAGATCTATCCCAGCAAAGGGAAGTAGATCGTCATCCCACTAGCGCTGGGTGCAACGAAAACGACCCATATATGCCAAATGGATCTTCTAAAGCACAGGATGTTGTAAGTTGCGACACTTCCTTTATGCTGCCAGATTTGAATCTTCCTATTGAGGATTACTCAAGTTCTGAAGTCGTTTGTGGAATTAGCTAAGATGTATATCCACTTCACCATATCTTGTAAGTAGTGAAGTCAATTCCTTCACCGTTTCTTGAGTCTTGACCTTGATGCGGATGCCTATCTTCTCTAATGAAGGTACTGAGGGTAGTGTAGAGCGCCTAACACATTCGATAGAGTCAGATTCTTTTCTTTGCAGGTTCCTACCTTTGTCCAAAAGTTCTTTGGGGCTAACCCTCATCCCTTCTCTTCCCTATTTCCTTTTCAGGAAATGTTTTAACTGATATTAACTGTAATTATTCTATAGATAATTGCATCTTTGGGGGTACTTTGTTGATCTAATTTAATGGTCTTTTAATATAATGATGTTGTACTCAATTGTTGTGAAACTTGCTTCAAGGTTTGTTGATTATTACCGTTTCTTTTTATTGATTTAAAATTTTGACTGTGTTTGAACCCATAGATTGACTCATAGTTTCTGTAGCTATGTTAAAGGGTTCTACGTTCAGCAGGTTTGGAATTTGAATCTCGGCTTCAAACCTGAAACAACTTTCTCCATTCTCAAAATTCTGACCTTTGTACCAAAATTTGATTATGTTTGGGGTTAATATTTCATTGCCTTTAACAGTTGCTGTTGTCTAGCCCAACTCTTAAGCTGTCACATTGAAAGGAGCAGTAGAGCAATAGGTCAAATTCAATTTTTTTCATTGTTGAATTAAGTAGAGTTATTTGAGTAATGAGTTAAGTTGAGTTTGAGCTTTGTAATATTCCACTTGAATAGTTCATATCATTTGAATTTTTTTTTAATGTTAGTACATTTATCAATAAAATATAATGTTTATTTACATATTTTGAAGTGTATATATATATATATATATATGGATTGAGAGTTAAGAGTTGGGAGTTCTCTTGACATATAAACTATTGTCAGACTGGCCCCCTCGCAACCTTCCCTTCAAGCGGCAAGCATCAGAGCAAAACTACGGTTTTACTTGTATGTAACTAAGCGACTATTTATTTAACAATTAAAGAAAATAATTAATTATTTAACCGGTCAAGTCATTAAAAGATGGATATATATATATATGTATATATATTGGAATAAGATGGGGAGAATGTGTCATCCAACAAAATGAAGGCAGATCAGAATAAGAATCTCATCTCATGCATAGGAAGAGGAAGCAATGTATCTATGTATGTATTAAGATAAGATTAATCCATATTTGTACAAAGAGAATAAGTTAGACACACGCTACTCGACTATATTTTCTCCTTATATCAAACACGTGATCTTATCTTTTCGATAATCATATTCCAATAAAATCATGACACGAGAAAATATTAAACAACCCTTAAATTGACATATCTTTCATGATATAAAAAACGTACTTGGATTAACCAATCCTTCATGAAATAAAACGTAATTAGTCTTCTTTTTTATTTTCTTGAGAAGATATGATGTCGGTTTTTTTTTTTTCTATTTTGGGTAATTTTTTCTTTTAATTTTTTAATCCCCAAAAACTTCTATCTCATTTGTTATAAATCTGAAATATATCCAATCAATTTATTATTAAACAAAATATATATGGTATAATAAACTAAATTTATTGTATCTACAAAATTCTTGTTATCTTTTGCTTACCCAAATAATATATTGTGCCACTAATAAATAAAGATGTCAATTTTATTTATTTGAAGAAAACAAACTGCAAAACAGCCAAAAGGGTGGGGGGGGGGGAGGGCAGGAATCCTCCCTTTCCTCTGCAAGTCCGAGAGAAGTTGTAAACAACAAAGCAAAATAACTGTTGTTGGGGAATTAAATGAAAATGGGAAAGAGCAATGAGAACCAAGCTTACCCTTTGCACATCCAACAATTATGGAGTTAACTTGGGTTTAACTATATAATGTTTGGTATTTGATGATCTAATTAGAATATTAAGAAGATCATTAAGATTATTTAATCACTAATTGTTTTAAATTATCATGTTCAATCTAATATTATGTTGTGATCTTACATCCGGTATTGCCAAAAGCACAAACTAAATAAAATAACTTTATTATTAATAATAACATTATTTTTAAAAAAGAAACCACAACTTTATTTCTATAGAATTAACCATTTATAAATTAATAATATATTTTCCATTACTATAAACCATTAAACAATTTTAATAAATATAATTCAAAATTATTATCATGTCATGTTACTAAAGGTTCAGACCACATAAATTATCTTGCAATTAAGATGATTAAAAAGTGAAACTTTGCTTATAAAGACGGAAAAAAGAAAACAGGTAAGGTAATTTGCTGTGTACCCTTGGACATTTTTTCAACAATAATTTTGAATGTCATCCTTCTTGGTGATATATCTTTTCCATCATTTTCAATGGTATTCAGGTCATCTCACAGAGCAATGATTTAATCATTCATGGTGATCCAAAATCATCACCACGTAAAATCGCAAGTTAATATTAAAATCATCCCATAGCAAACCCCCATCTTTATGCCAGATTTAGAGTTGTTGCTGAGACACGATACTGTTCTAGTGTAAAAATAGTCTTTTCCTGATCCATCTTCAATCAGCCATTCTTATAACCAGCTTCATTCCTGCTGTTCTCAAAGCTTAGACAAATTAGGGCAGGCACCATCATCACATGCACTTTCTCCCGGGCATTCAGCAATCTTTAGTCTTAGCCTACATTGCCCCGACTCTTCATTTTTCTTGAAGTATTCATGCTCAACATTTTTAGAGCATACTCATGTCTGATATGTACATATCTTTGACACTGACACCCAAGTCATCTTAGCAAAACATGTTCACATGCCCTCCTTCACCCTTGGAAAAAGGAACACAAGTATAATTTCATGAGGATCCCACACCACTGCCCATAAACTGTTCCACTATAGCCAACACTATCCCGCAAGAAAAACTTGTTAATCCTTTTCACCTTATCTAACAGGCACTTCCCTTCTGAGCATAATCCAGACTGACACACCCATTTCCTTTCATCTGAGAACAGAGTTCCAGTGGAAGCCTCATTTTCAAAGTAATGTATAAGCATTGCAACTATTAGGTATGAGGTTCTTCTTGCACCAGCTTTGTTCCCAATTCAGCCCTTGGCTTAGATGAAAGCCCTTTGGCTAACATTTCCTCATCATACTTCCTAGCCATATCTATCATGCCCTTTTGAATCAATGCATCAATCAGAGCATTGTAAGCAAACTCGTTCGGGCTACTTCCCAGTTCTTCCATCTTCTTCCAAATCACAAAAACCGGTCGAAGAAATCCCCATCTCCCAAATTTCCTCATAAGCATCACAAATGTGTCCATCCTTGGCTGAACCCCATTGCTAATCATCAAATCAAAGAGCTTAAGAATCTCTCTCGGCTTCTCAAGGCACCCGAAAAAACAATGGTACGTAATCACATCAGGTGCACAATCATTCTTTAGCATTTGATTAAGCACCGAATAAGCTTGCCTCAACCTTCCATTCTCAAACAAAAGTTTTATGACCGTATTATAAGTCACAACATTCGGCTCGCAACCCAAATCCCTCATCTCTCTAAATACCCCGACACCAAAATCTGCACCTTCTGAAACACCAATAGCACGAATAACGGTATTATATGCCACAACATCCAACTTCATCCCTTTTTTCTTCATCTCCTTATATAATTTCACCGCCTTCCACGGCTTCCCACTCTTGCACATTATATCCATATAAATAGAATAAGAATGTAAATCTTTTTTAATACCCTTCTTATCCATTTCTTCCCAAAATTCCCTACATTTACTCCACCACCCCATTTTAAACCACCCACGAAGAATCATATTATGAATCTTAGTATCATTCACATTAAAACCCAATCCCTTATTTTTACCAGAAAAGCAAAATTCATGTGCCTCAATTACATGCTTATACTCGCAAAGTGCATCAACAAGGTTACAGAATGAAATTTCATCTTTCAAATTGAATTCCTCTAATCTATCAAAAGTACTTATAGCTTCATTAACAAGATGAGCAGTTATATAACGCTTAAACATGATGCGAAAGGTGGCATGATTAGGTAACGAACAAGGGTTGTTTTTCATTCTACAAACCAAATCCCATGACAGATCGAACTCGAAATACTTACCCAAAATGTCCAACATCTTGTTGAAGGTTTCGGTGGTGTGCGTGAATTGGCAATCTGTTTCGACCCAATTGAAGAACTCGAACGCACGCTTCCAGTCGTCGGAGTAGCAAGAGAGGGTTTCGCGGACGGTTTGGTGGTCGACATTAAGTTGGTTTGGGAGGGGATTTGGGGATTGAGAGTGGAAATGGGAAGTGGCGTTTGGGAATGTAGAGTGAGAAACAGAGGAAAAGAGTCGATGGATAGGTGAAACCAGAGCAAAGGGTTTGAGGCGTTTTGAGGAGATAGAAGAAAGCATTATGGCATACCTACACACGGGGAAGGTTGGACTACTCATTCTATTTATTTAAGTTAAATTTAATTATAAGAATAATTTTTTATTAATTTATGAATAATATTTTTAGTTTTTGAGTAAAAGATATAAAATTTTTTGAAATAATACCTTCATTTACATAGTAATATCTTATTTTTTTAATATTTATATTTTAAAAAATATAATTAATTATAATTTATATATTAATGAAAACAAAAAGTAAAAATATTAAAATTAATTTATAAACATTAATGTTAAGTATACCATATGTAATATGCCTGTACTTGTGTCAAAGAGCAAGGTGTTAACGGTTAAGTTCGATTTAATTTTTTTAAAAATTTATGATTAGTATAAAGTATTTTGGATTTTTAAAAATTGAATCCAAATCAAATAAAAAATTGTATAAAACTAAATCAATCTAAACTTAATTTTATTGATTATGTTCATTGATTTTTTTTTTAATTTTAAAAAATATTTTTTATAGTATTTTAAATTTTTTACTCTAATGTGAAAATAAAATATTTATTTTTATCCTATAAAAAATTAAATAAAAAGTAAAATTTGATTTAATTCAGATAATTGCAGGTTTTAATTTGTGAACCAAACTGAATTGAATATATATCATTCAAATTCGAACCGAAACTAAATCAAATTTAATAAGATCCGAATCAAAACAAAATCGAACACACACTTCGAATCGATTTTTTATTTTCCTGATTTTTTTTTGAAACCGTATCAAAGAGTGAATTTTGAATTTTCATCTTTCAAAACTTAAAATTAAAAAAATAAAATTAAGTATGAATATGATTTTCATGCACTAAATTATTTCTAATGCATTATTTTATTTAATTAAATATGTATCTTTTATACTTTCACTTATTTCTTTTCTGAGTATGAAACAAATATTTTTAATAGTATCTAATTTATTAAAATAATACATAAACTCAAAAGTTAAAATAAATTTTAACATTTAAATTATAATTATATAATACAATTGTAATTTTCTTTTTATTATCATAAAATTAATAGTTAATTGATATTTATTTTATTTGATTAAAGGTATATTTGTACGAAACATTTTATTTTAATTTTTATTTAAAAATATTTTAATCTCATTTTCCCCGCTAAAAGTCCACACTTTTGAGCACATATCCACCCAATTAAAAATAAATATAAAAAATACTAAGAAATTTTATATTGATATTTTAATATTATTAAACATGTTTTTATTTATACTTCAATTAATGTTGTTTATTCATTAAAAAAAATTATATATCTTGGGTTGGAGCATTGTCTAACTTCTCTCCCAAGATTAAGAAATATTCCTTTTGCATAACATTTAAACCTACGATTTAATGAAATGAAACTAAGAATATGTTCTTTGGCAACCGGACGGAACATATTTAAAGCCATTTCATTAAATCGCATCATTTTCAATCGTACAATGAAATAAGATTATATTTTTAAATGTAAATAATTAGTTTTTTTTTTAAGAAAATTATTCAAAATATTAAAATATTTTTTAAAAAATATGATAGATTGTTATTTAAGTTTGATATTTTAATTTTATTAATATATTTTATTTTTAAATATAATTATAAAAAAATAATAATATTTAACATAAAAAATTAAAAATTAATTTAAAAAATTTAAATAAATAAAAATTTTAAATATGTATATAAAATATTAAAATTTTATATTAATTGATACAGATTAATACTAACCAATATTAACTGATATAAATCATTACAGGCCATTATGACGTTTCATTTTAAAACATGGTGCACCGATCGGTATGATTGATACCGGCACGGTATCTTCTGCTATGCTTTAACTCTTAATAGTATGTTTGGTTGGGCAAATAGCCAATCTATTCCCCATTAATCAGCGCCCAAATTTGATGCAAAAGTTTGATTCAGAATGACTATTTAATGAAATAGCAATTATAACCTTATTACAAGTTCACCTGCTATTCTTGGCTCCGCAAGGTTTAGGCCGTAAAAGAACAATATCGTTTGACCCTTATGAAATGAGAGGGTTCACTGGAGAAAAAAGTGAGAATAGAGGGGAAGAGAAAGGGAGAAGGGACGAGTAGAGTGTGGAGTCGTTGGAGCGAGACAGCGGCAGCAACATCGGAATCGCTGATGTTCCCCGAAAGAGAGAGAGTACGAAAAAGATACCAAAAAACTAAAAAGAAAAAAATCAAAATCTTCCTTTAAGAAATAAGGTAGTCACAATCACTCAAGAATAAATGGAAAAAAAAAGAGAGAGAGAGAGAGATTTTCTCTCTCCTAAGGTTTCGGTCTGATCAAATTTTCTAGGGTTTTAGAGTTTCAAATTTGGGGAGGAGGAAAGCGACAATCAAAGGATAACCATAGCAACAGTTGGTGGCTTGTGGTGTGACGGAGGAGGGCGAAAAGATGGTTTTTTTTCGTAATTTTTTTTTCCTAGATCTAGGCATTTCTAGCCACTCTTAGAAAAATTGGATTTGAAAAACATGAAAGAGGACGTTAAAAGGAAAGTTTGGATGGATTTTCGGTAAATTCTTGGTTAGAGACTGATGGCTAACGATGGCAACAACAGCGATCGCCAATCGTATTCTAGGTTTTGTTGTCGGAATCTGGGTTTCCTGAAGATTCCGACGACTATAATTTGGCGTTTAAGAGATGAAGGGAAAGCAAATTATAGCTTCGGATATAGAGAGGATGAAGAGTATTTAGAGTATGCTAAAAATATATACAAAATTATTTTTATATATTTTTATTTAAAATTATATTTTAATATTAATATTACATACAATATATTTACAATATTATTTAAAATATAATTTTAAATAATTATATATTTCTTAATATTTTTAAATAAAATAAAATTCATTAAAGTTTATATTATATATTATGTTTTACAAATATTTAAAAATAATTTTTTTATTTTTATTTTTTTTACTTTGTATTATTCGTTAGGTTATAAAAATATTAAAAAATAAATTTTTAATTTCTTTTACTTTGTATAACTTGTTTAAATACCTTTATATATTAATAATATTTTATAATATTATTATATATTAACAATATTATAATTTAAATACTTTTATTAACAATAAAAGTAAAATAATTATTTTCAATATTTTTTATTTATTTTTTAACATTATTCTAACTAATAAAATAATATAATAATATTTTTTATTTTATTTGATAAATCAAATTACATAACGTTTTTTTATTTTATTTTTACCGAATAATTTTATTCTTTGCTAACTAAATATATAGTAAATGTTTCGTTAGGAATAAAAATAGATTTACAATTTCTCTTTTCATAATTTTGTTATTTTCCATCTGCAAACTATTTTTTCTCATTTTATCATTTAGTAAATACTTCTTTTGAATAGACTTTTTTTCAAATTTTGGGGAAAGGAAAAACTGTGAGACCCTGGATCGCCCCCTTTTCTTTCTTTTTTTTGTGCTCAAATTGCCCTTCTTGTCCTTCAAACTTGGCCTTAGCCGACCACTTCGTCTTTCTTCTCTTTTCAGATCTCACCATCTCCGCCTTTACACCCTTCTTCTTCTCCAATTGAGGCTCAGATCAGCAATTCACGACCTGAACGACGCCCTTCTTGACACACCCAGGTCAGCCTTACGTCTCTCGCTCTTTTCTTTTCCTTTCTCTTAACTGGATTGGCATTCTCAGCTCAATTATGATCTATAGCTTTTCTTAAACGATGATAAAATCAATAGTTTGCTTACTGAACTAAACTTTGATGTGGGTTCATTTTATTTTCTCCATTTTCCCTTTATTCCCTTTTGCCCACTATTTTGAATTCCATTTAAATACCATGTTTGAAGTACGAGCTTTTCGGTTTTTTTTTTTTTTTTTGAATATGATAATAGATGGAAGTAGAAGAAGACAAAGAAGCTCCTCCTACTAATGAACACTTGGCCGAGGGAAAATGCGACGGTCAGAGTTTAAAGGAAATAGAAAGTGAAGCAACTGAATTGTGTGATCTTCAAAATGGGTTACCCGAAGGGAAGAAGCAGTTTGTCGCTCCAGCTGTTGGAATGGAATTTGAATCTTATGATGATGCATATAATTATTATAATTGCTATGCCAAGGAAGCTGGTTTTCGGGTTCGGGTTAAGAATTCTTGGTTCAAGCGGAATAGTAGAGAGAAGTATGGTGCTGTGCTTTGTTGTAGCAGCCAGGGTTTTAAAAGAATTAAAGATGTTAACCGCCTTCGTAAGGAAACTAGAACCGGTTGTCCGGCTATGATAAGGATGAGAGTTGTGGACTCGAAAAGATGGCGGGTGCTTGAGGTTACACATGAGCACAATCACTTGTTAGGTGCCAAGATTTATAAATCTGTTAAGAAGTTGGGCTCTGGAACAAAAAGGAAGTTGCAATTGAGTTCTGATGCTGAAGTGCGCACAATCAAGTTGTATCGAGCATTAGTGATAGATGCGGGGGGTAGTGGGAATCCAAACAGCAATGCCACGGAAGTTAGGAAGTTCTCTGATCATCCAAATCAGCTCAATCTTAAAAAGGGTGACTCACAAGCCATTTATAACTACTTTTGCCGTTTGCAGTTGACCAATCCAAACTTCTTTTACTTGATGGATTTCAATGATGAAGGGCATTTAAGGAATGTATTCTGGGTTGATTCGCGATGTAGGGCATCTTGTGGCTATTTTGGGGATGTCATTTATATTGACGACACCTGCATTTCAAATAGATATGAGACTCCCCTTGTGGCACTTGTTGGAGTAAATCATCATGGCCAAACCGTGTTACTGGGCTGCGGCCTGCTTGCTGGTGAGACATCTGAGTCTTATACTTGGTTATTCAAAGCGTGGCGTGCATGTGTGTCAGGACAGTGTCCTCAAACCATTATTACAGACAGGTGCAAGGCTTTGCAGGATGCAATTGCGGAGGTGTTTCCCAAGTCTAATCATCGCTTCAGTTTGTCACACATAATGAAAAAAGTTCCAGAAAAATTGGGAGGATTGCGTAATTACGATGCAATTAGAAAGACATTTGTTAAGGCAGTTTATGAAACACTTAAAGTGATTGAATTTGAAGCGGCATGGGGATTTATGGTCCAGCATTTTGGTGTTACTGACCATGAATGGCTTCAATCATTATATGAAGATCGAGCTCAGTGGGCTCCCGTATATCTAAAGGACACTTTTTTTGCTGGACTATCTGCTTCAAGGCCTGGTGAGAATTTGAGTCCCCTTTTTGATAAATACGTGCACAAACAAACTCCTTTGAAAGAGTTTCTTGATAAGTATGAATTAGCATTGCAAAAGAAGCACAAGGAGGAAACTCTTGCTGATATTGAGTCAAGAAACTCCAGCCCTGCATTGAGAACAAGATGCTCCTTTGAGTTGCAACTCTCCAAGTTGTACACGAGAGAAATTTTCAAGAGGTTCCAATTTGAGGTAGAGGAGATGTATTCTTGTTTTAGTACAACACAGTTACATGTTGATGGGCCTCTAATAATATTCTTGGTCAAGGAGCGAGTGTTGGCCGAAGGAAATAGGAGAGAAATTAGGGATTTTGAAGTACTTTATAACAGAACAGCCAACGAAGTTAGATGCATTTGCAGTTGCTTTAATTTCTATGGATATCTATGCCGGCATGCCTTGTGTGTGCTTAACTTTAATGGTGTGGAGGAGGTCCCTCCGAAGTACATTCTCTCACGATGGAGAAAGGATTACAAACGTTTCTATGTTCCAGATCAAGGCTTCAATACTGTAGATGCCGTTGATCGCATGGAATGGTTTAATCAGTTATATAGAAGTGCCTTGCAGGTTGTGGAGGAGGGGGCAATTTCTTTAGACCATTACAAAGCTGCGTTGCAAGCTTTTGAAGAGTCATTGAATAGAGTTCACGAGGTCGAAGAAAAGCAAGATTAACATGTGTTGTGAACGTACAGGATTTTTATAAATAAAATTGGTGTCGTCTTTTGTTATCCACCGATCGTTTGTCATTTACATTGGGTTCAGCTGCTCCTTTGTGCAGTGCGTTAGCCTAAGTGTTTTAGAATGTAATGTATGTAATTTCTCATAGAATTGCTTTAGTAACCATATTCTGAAGGGTTTCCCAGTTCCTACCCGCATTGTCCCGTTATAGATATAACCATACAATTGTTTGAAGGTCTTTTTCTTGGAAACGAAAGAGAATTCAGTTTTTGATCGTGTGCAAGGGTTTAAGCTTTTGATCGTGTGTATGTTCCTTGCAAGTAGAAACATGGTGAGGTTTCTATCATGAAATTTTACTGTGCAATTTTAAGCTTTTGAAGAATCTTTGAGTAGATACATGACGAAAGATGCCAGCATGTCTCATTTTCAATTTGGCTTGCATATCATTAGCTGTTATGTGAGAAGTCATACTCAAGCACATAGATTATACTGCTCCGATTCTTTATTTTTTTTAAAGTATCTGTGTTTGACTTCCGTGTTCGACGTATATGTAGATATGTTTGACTTCCATGCTCTGATTCTTTATATAATTTCTCATAAATTGCTTTAGTAACCATATTCTGAAGGGTTTCCCAGTTCCCACCCGCATTTGTCCCTTTATAGATATAACTATGCAATTGTTTGAAGGTTTTTTTCTTGGAAACGAAAGAGAATTCGATTTTTGATCGTGTGCAAGGGTTTAAGCTTTTGATCGTGTGTCTGTTCCTTGCAAGTAGAAACATGGTGAGGTTTCTATCATTAAATTTTACTGTGCAGTTTTAAGCTTTTGAAGAATCTTTGGGTAGATACATGACGAAAGATGCCAGAATGTGTCATTTTCAACTTGGTTTGCATATCATTAGCTGTTATGTGAGAAGCCATACTCAAGCACATAGATTATACTGCTCTGATTCTTTATTTTTTTAAAGTATCTGTGTTTGACTTTCGTGTTCGACGCATATCTAGATATAAATATAGGGATATGACGTTTCTAAGACGCTTCAAATAAATTAAAAAAATAAATATACTTGAATTATATTTAACATTTGCACCCAAGTCCGAATAACTTAACAAATGATGAAAGGGTAGTTTTTTGGGGTACAATGCCTAATGAGAGAGTTGATAATTAATATGCAGCCTCCATTAGCAGATTCTTCGAACACAGAATGATGAGCATTTGCATATGTGAGTTCTATTAGAGATGCAAGGCACTTTATGTTTTATTATCGTAATATATTATCATAAGTTATGAGTAGGTTTTGAGTTTTTAACTTTTCAATGAACCAATAATTAATATTAAAAAGTTATTTTAGTTCTTATAATTAATTATCATAATAAAATATTGATTTACTGTAATTTGTTTACATAATTAAATAAGCTCTTAACCCTTTTCAAGAATATACAATTATTAAAAAGTAATGAATTGATTGAATGATGATTGGCTCTCATAATCTTGAATATAATTATCATGTTACCTATATTAATAAATGAAGCATGCACAAGAATCAAATTTATTTTAATTATTTGCTCAATTAAAAATTGTTTTGATAATTTTTTTTTCATATTTATTGTTATTATTGAAAGTCATTTAATTTTCACAAAAATATGTATAATTATTACATACGTCCGAAAGAAAAAAAATTCCAATATAAATAAATACTTGCTTAAACGTTATATTACATGAAAATAACTAAGAAACTAAGTATAGTTTAATAACTAATATAATAATTATCTAAATAACATACTTTATTTATTATTATTACGTACTAAAATTTTAATTTTATTATTAATCTGAAACAAAGTTTCTGGAATTGACTTGGCTAGCTTAGCTCGCGTTATGGAAGAGAAGCTCTGATCGGTACATTATTCCCTTTGAAAATTTGTTAGTAATGCTTTACTTCTTATTGAACTCTCTCCAATCGACAATCATTACATGAACATGATCCCTGCCTGAAATGGAAATGATGGAGAATCCAGTTTGATTTCTAACAATCACTTCTCTCTATCATTACAGATTTCACACTAATTTTGCAACACACATTCTAAGGTTCTTCACAATCCTTATTTATGAACCCTTAAAACTAAATTCCCGTCCACGAAATAAAATCCCTCGTTTTTCATCATATCCAAATTCTCTACTGCTATATCCATTTTCCCCCCACAAGCTGCTTACATATCCATCAAAGCATTTTTCAAGAATCAAATTAGGCTCCCTATCTCACATTTCTTGGCATGCATATGAACCCCTTTCCCAATATCCAAGTCCCTCGAGTTAGAGCAGGCTGCCAGCAAAGAACCGAAGTAACCCACTTAGGTTTCACTTGCCGGTCCATCTTCTCCGTCTCATTAAAAATTTTTTCCAGTTTCGTCATTTATTGCTTCATTCTATTATATCCGTTTATAATTATATTCCAAGCAATCACACCCATTTTGCAACTAGCATGGAAGTACCAATGGATCAATGCACTTTGCACCAAAAGCATTAGAACCAAAACCCCAGATTACAAACAACTCTTTCCCACATGAAAAGAAAACCCCAACATTTCAATTAAAACCCTTTCAGGAGAGGGAGAGTGTCATTATCAAGCTGAACATTCCGTTTTTTTTACATGTTTAAATACATTGAAATCCCATATTTTCGACAATCTATCCTAGAAAAACCTTTGACCATTGTGGTCCAAAGGGCACTTTTCAGTTCAGGAATTTTATTGAACATTTAAAAGACATGATCCATGTCATCTGATTCATTGTTGAAATAAGAGGAAATAATGTCGTTTAGGAAAATGGGTTGTTTTGTTAGCCCTGTTTTTATGGTTTGCCAGTGCATTTGTTTGAGTTGGTCCATAGATTTGGAGGTTTCTATAAGAGAGAAGGGTGGGTCAGGGATGTGTATATCCTTTCTTTTTTTCTCTGAAGGACTGAAAAGTAGTGATATTTGGAGAATATTTTGAGAGTTTGTGACAAAATGGGTTCTTGAAATTGGCATAAGAGCTGCAAGACTTTGTTTTTCAACCTTCAAATTTGGTTGAGAGGATTTCACGTTTTCACTTTTTCATAATTAAAGTTCAACATTTAAGCCCATGGAAAGTTTGACGTGAAAGAGACAAAAGAAATTTATAACGGTTAAGTAAAATGGAAGCTCAGAAGCGCTGTTGTATCGTCTGCAGATCAGACGAATGTGAAGAACCCAACCTCCACGAGAGCGCAACTCTCATCATGGCTGCCAATATTGCACCAGCCGGGAATCGAACCCGGGTCTGTACCGTGGCAGGGTACTATTCTACCACTAGACCACTGGTGCCTACTGGGGGGTGGCAGAAAAGTATTTATATGGATAGAAGCATTTTTCCCACCCAGTTGGTATTTTGCTTTTGTTTCCAGCGGGCGGTCTGGAGAAACAAATGGCATGAAAGAAGCAATGAGCAAGCACCCGGTCATTTGATCTAATCTTCAACTATAGGTGGCGCATG
>JBBYHO010000002.1:12954845-12966405 GCA_038382025.1 Adansonia gregorii
AAAATATTTTATTAATATTTAAATAATAATTCAATTAAATTATGTTTGTATTATGACCTAAATATGTAAACTTTTTATCATTTTGTGACAGCTTTATCATTTTGTGTTTCGCTTGCTTAATCCAATTGGTTACAGCTAGTTAAGAACCTTTGCTACCGATAAAAAATGAAGGGTAAAATCTGAATGAGACCGTCACATTTAGTAGATCGAACTAAAATGAACCATACGACGCTAACCATAGTAATTCAGCTTTTTGACATTGCATTTTGGATCCAAGACAATTAGTCGAGCTTATTGAAAATAATAAATAAATAAACAAATTAAAAAAAAAAAGAGGGTTGAAGGTCCAAAGCTGGAGCTCCAAAATTTCTATCTGTCCGAAAACCGAGAAACGTAAAGCCGAGAGAATCCCAATTAACTCATTTTTAGAAACTCAATCCAAAAAAAAAAAAAAAAGATGAATCTTTACGCGCACGATCTGTCTTTATTCGATTTTACCAACTTCTCTGATAATCCAGTTATAGGTCACCAATCAACGTTCGACTCCTTAATCAGACCTCACGATGATTCTAATGGCCGTGGTTACGGTGATGGTGATGTTGATGATGATGATGATGATGATGATGGTGGTGGAAATAACGGAGCTTCGTTGGCCAGTCCTAGGAGTCCACCGAAGCACCGTCATGACCGGACCTCGCCGTTGCCTTTGGGGATGGACTGGTCTTTACCTCCTCGCAAATGGGTATTTCTTCTTTTCTTGATTTCACTTCTCGTTTCACGTCAATTTTCATGTTCACAATGCAAAGGTTTTTTTTTTAGATTTAATTTTGAGTTAATTTGAGCTAAATAAATTTATTGTTGCAAATGGAGGATAGTTTTAGATGTAAAATTTCAAATTTGAATAAGTTCAAGAGGTTATCCTTGACTGGTTTCGCTATCTCCCACCTCTTCTTCTTCTTCTTCTTTTTTAATGAATTTGGCTTATCTTACTAAAATGGAACAACTAACAAAAAGTGGAGCTTCTTGTTATAGGAATGTCTATTTTTTTTTTATGATTTGATTCATGAATATGGAAGATTGATGTGCTACAATAAATTTTCTCTTTGTTTAGCTGATTGTCATCTAAGGATAATTTTTTTAAAATTTATTTACAGTTAATTGTTAAGTTCCAGAAAACAAAGTGAATCATACTAGCATTGGTGACTGGTTAAGAAAATGATTTTCTGTCTGTTTAATATGTGCTTTCTCGTAACATGTCAACACTGCATATTGTGCGGACCGAATCTTTTCCAGTTCATTGTACGGTTATCATTGATTGGGTTTGCAATCAGCTATTTGGTTGCAGTGCAGCATGTCATTCACATGACTGATTGATGAAAAATTCTATTTATTTCTAGCATTTTCTTATTGAAAGTTCGATTCATGTTCTCCTATAACATTCTCTGATCTGAGTTTCAATGTAGAATGGGCGGGACACCGTTTGGCCTCACGACCCTCGGACAGGGTGGAGTTACTGTGTTACAATTCCTTCTTGGAGTCTTCTGCCAAATTCCCGAGGTTCAGACTCTGTTGTGGTACTAGTTTTTCTTGGAAGTATTTAGCTTTTTAAAATTAGATCACAGTTGTCATTTTTGATATGATATCTGTTCTTTCCATGTAGCTAAATTGCTATATGTTAGTATTCAAAGTACACTTCAAAGATTTTTAGCAAGAGAGGCATGCTTAAGATAAGAATGAAGCGGCCTAGAGAATATTTGAGAGGGATTGAGTGAGGTTTATGAAATATGTATGTAGGCATGCTATGGTATTCAGAGGTACTTGGTGGTGCTCACTGGGTCAATATCCAATAGGAATCCAATTCGTAATGCAGCCACTTTGGAGTTGGGACTTGGGACAAGCCCCCTCTGCCCCTAACCAATCAAAAACAAACCGAGAAAAAAAAAAGGAAAAAGAAAAAATATGGTAGAAAGTTCTCTCGGTATATTAGATATATATTTTGTTTAAAATCCTGGTTATCTACTTTACAAACATGATAATAATTATGATTTTTTCCCTTTTGCATGTAGAATTCTTTTTCCGACTTTATTGGTGCTTTTCTCCTTATATGATGTGGTTGTTAAATTCTAGTTAAGGAATACTTGCTTCAACTATTTCAGATTTAACATTCATTGAGCACAGTTTTACAGGGTTCAAGTTGGCATTCAGTCACCAGAAGGCGTCACTACCGCCCGGGGAATATTACGAAGATTTAGTGATTTCTTAAAGCTACTATCTGAAGTAAGTTTTTGTACTTAATTTTTCTCACTGTAGGAAGTTTAGTATCTTTTTTGCATCATTCTTATGCTCTTTTGGCTTTTATATTCTCATATGTCTCAAAATTTCAGAGATAGGTTTTTCTTCTTTATTTTAGGGTCAAATATTTGTCTATTTTCTGAGCTGGAAAAAACGCCTTTCTGCCTCATTTGCATAAAGTGTTTTAGTGCATTCTCATTTTCTTCATCTGTTTGGCAGCTTAAGAAGATATTTCCCAACAAAAATCTGCCTCCAGCTCCTCCAAAGAGAATTTTGAGGGTGAAAAACAGAACACTGTTGGAGGAAGTAAGCTAAAATATCCTTGGTTATTATGAATCTCTATAATAATATGTTCCTATGTGTTTTCCTAAGCAGACAGAAGAAATTAATTATGTTAAGCAACATAGAAGAATTTAAGTTTATCTCATGTATTCTGTGCATACATGGTCAGTCGATAACAGTCTGGGCGAAAAGCACCTGACCATTCTATTGCTATCGGTCATGCTGACGAACTGATGAATTTAGTGTATCATGTCCTACTTTAACCCTTTTCTCATTATTTGTTGGCAATCTGAAAACTGATCATGTACTTTTGTTATTTTGTTGACATTAAATGGTATGCATTCCCTTTTTGATATTGCTTGAAATGAGCTTAATTTAATTGCATATATTTTTATGAATAATAACATTCTCAAAATGGTTAGTTTATTGCAGAGAAGGTGTTCCTTGGAGGATTGGATGGAAAAACTTCTATCAGATATTGATATTTCCAGAAGCGCCTCAGTGGCAACATTTCTTGAGCTAGAAGCTGCTGTGAGGTCTTGTAGGTGTTTCCTTGATGCATCTTGTAAACGGATGAATATGTTCTTACACCATTAACTGCAGCGTCTGTTTTCTAGTTAGGATTAGACTATAAATCCACATTAAGTTATGCTCCATGATCTCAATGTATTTGTCTTATTACAGCATTTGACAACATAAATCAATCAGATGCTGTTTCTTCTGTCAGTGGTGTGGTTCCTTCAATTCTGTCCAAGACCAACTCAGATATTTCCCTCATTATTGGTTCAGTTGCATCTGATCTTGACGATGCTTCTTCTGAGATATCTGAGTTTGTAATACCAAGGCAAGGAAAAGATAATTCTGCTGGTCCCTCCATGGAACCTTCAACTTTGGAGCCAAATTTGATTGATCCCTTAGAAAAGAGTATGAAGTATGGCAAGTTCTCGGTGCGAAAAATGCATTCTGGAGGACAAAATGATATTGCAGGAGATAAACTTATCGAAAATACTACTGACACTAGATTTCTTCGTGGAGATGGAGCAGAGCATTTGCCTGAACCAGAGAATTGCAAAAGTGATGGCCTTGTTCGAAGATTGTCAACAGAGAGCCTCGGAAGTGATTTAAGTTCCGTCAGAGCTAGTGACGTTTCAAACTTAGGGATGGCTAGTTTGTTTGGTGATGGGTTACTTGACCTGCCTGAAAATGCTGATGCTTCTAGAACCTTGGATTCTCTTAGCTCGGATTTACAATTCCATACAGATTTGCTTGTCCTTTTTCTATCAGATGAGCGCCATAAATTGAAAAGGGTTCTTAATACGCTGCAGAGGAGACTAGCTACAGCAAAAGCAGACATGGAAGATCTTATAGCAAGGTTGAATCAAGAAGTTGCGGTTAGACAGTTCCTATCAACAAAGGTATTTTCAACTATAGTTGGAATATAGAAGCCCTTTGATGCAATTTCTATTCGTGATTGCGTTGATGAAGAATTGTGTATTACTCATTTATTCTTCTATGCTCTTTGGTATATTTGCTTTTTTTTTTTTTTGGCTTTTTGATTTTATTCCAACTCATTTCATTTTCTGATCTTCCTGTGTCTATGATAGTAGTTATTTAATTGTTTTCTTTTAGTTTGCAGTTCTCAAATTGCCTGAGAATCTTTAAAGTACTCGTGTGATATTAATTTTATTATTCTCAAATGCCAAAGAGCTGACATTTTATGTAAGAAGACTAGGGATCCTCAAATTGTCTTATTGCTTTTAGCTTGGATTTTCTTGGTTTAAATATTTGGCAATCTGATCCTTACCTTCTGAAGATGCTTTCCAGACAGTATATTAAAGGAAGGGATGGTAGCTTTTATGGTCTATGATCTTGACATTGTTTAGTGATTAGCTGTGGAGGCTGATCCTTTGTGTTTTTGATCTCTGGGTTTGTGCTCAAACTTTCAATCTAGTATGTGTTTGATATTGATAAATTTCTTCAGAGATAGAATATGTTATGTGGAAATGCTAAAAGTCTAGCATCTCATTAGATTACCTTTTGCAGAACTTCACTTGTTCTACTAGTCAACTTCCTACTAGCCAAAAACTATTAATTATATATATTTTTATATGTTTGCAAGGACAGGCGTGTGAAAAGAACATTTTCTTGCGATTCCAACACATGATATAGGGGATTTTTGGCATTGTCCTAAGATTAATTCCTTAAATGCAAGAGGCAGCTGATTCAGTGAACATTTGCTCCTGTCGTAGTTAAATTAGTCTTTGGCTGTGTTATTACCATAGAGTCAACCTGAACAAACAACATTGCTTGTCTGATATGTAGGACATTTCTGGCATGGAAAATAATTTCACAAAATAAACTGCAAGGGAATAATTGTTGAAGCTTGTTAGGGACAGTCATTACAAATCATATGGGTGTTGAAGGCTTGAAAACTAACTAGCTGGTCTGTGTAAGTAGGCTGACGATATATTTATAATTGGAGCGGATTAGAAGATTCAAATTGATTCTTTATAAACCAAACATTATGCCAAATTTGATTTGTCTGATTTCTGGACTTAATAATGCAGTTTAATTAATTCGTGAACTTCTTTTTTGAGTGAGAATGGTTACTTGGAAAACCTTCCATTACAGCATCTGTGTCATCGGGAACTGGGTGGTTAGGTTTATGGTTATATGATAATGTTAATAATTGTGTGGATATTGAGCTTGAACTAGTTAGGTTTGTACTTGAATTTTTCCCTCCATTCTGCTTGGATTAGGTTCATGCTTTCTGTATCTAGAAAAAAAAAATTGTCTTAACATACTCCCTGAAGCTTAATTATAATTTGATTAACGTGACCAAGATGACTGAATCGATTGGATTTTCTCATGCAGGTCAAGGATTTGGAAGTGGAACTTGAAACCACCAGAGAGAATTGTGATGAAAACATGCAGCAAGCTGTTTTGCTTGAAAGAGAAAGATATACTCAAATGCAGTGGGATATGGAGTTACTTCGGAAGCAATGTTTGGAGATGGAATTGAAATTAAAGAATGAACAGGTTTCTTATCGTGTTAACATTTCCTTATTATAACAGTTCTAGCCAATTGTGAAAAGCTTTAATGAGTGGCTAAAATATTCCAGGATGAAAAGGCGCATCTTGAGTCAGCAAAGTTATTAATCATGAAGGAGAGCAAAATGTTGCAGCAAGAGTTGGAAGTTACTAGAGAACAGTTTGCAGATCTGCAAAAACAGCATGAGGAGTTAGAGATGAAATCAAAAGCAGATGTAAAGCTCCTTGTTAAGGAGGTGAAATCTCTTAGAATTTCTCAATCTGAATTGAAGCAAGAGCTCAGCCGTGTAATGAAAGAAAAACTAGAATTTGAGGTAATTCATCATCTCTTTCTTCACAAAAATGATAAAACTATATCTGTTTGCGTTTTTGCCTTTTTTTGTCCTTGTGGAGAAAAATTATCATCAAAGGAGCCACTCTTTCTATAAATATATATAATTAATATAATATAGTCTATCGAATCAATTTGCTTCAAAGGATTCATTATGCAGTATGTATCTAGCTCCTTCTGTCGATGTTTGACGTTCTTGATTTGTTTCTCTTTGATTTCTCTTATTTTTGGCAAAAGTGGGGTTTTTCTTTTTTTTTTTTCCCCGCACTTCTTGTAACATTTTCCTTGATACTTTTGGGCTGGATATATTGGTTCACCACCTGTCCAAGGGCCGGCCCAATTTGAGCTAGGCCTTGGACAAGGTTTTTATAGCCTGGCCTGCCTTGGCTTATTTTTTAAAATAGTACTTTTATTTAATTTTAATCTTAAAATACATCTAAAAAATAAAAAAGTGAATTTTTTAATGTTAAAAAACAAAAAAGCGCCTTCAAGGCCTGGTGGGTCGGGTCATGCCTTGGGCAAGGATTTTCCTTGTGAATGGGCCTGGCTTGGCCCATGGACACCTCAATGGGTTGTTCCAGTGGTTTTTACCCCTACTTCAGAGGGTGGTGACGCTCGGGCACATTAAGATTTTTGTTCTCTTTTTGTAAGTATAAGAACCTTCTAGTGTTAAAATTTCTATTTTTAGATGTTAAAGGCTATCCCATTAAAAAAAATTGGTACAGACCACATGACCATCACAATTTTAATCTTTTGCGATAGACTTTGGAACATTTCATATTTTTGCTATGTTGAACTTGTTGTATAAAATGGAGTGTCAACAAAGTAGATGAAAAGAAAAGTTATTTCTTAGCTGTTGCTACGGCACCATATTCTTGCATGACTCCCTCTTCGAAAGAGAACTCCTTTTGCAGGTTCGATTTATTTTAACAGGTATAAATTTTCGTTCTGTTGTTCCATGTGCGTTTTTCAGAGGGTTATGCAGAAGGAAAAGCAAAGGATGGAGCATGCTAATGCTGCAAATACAAAACTGCTTCACGAATGCAATCTTCTTCGGGATCGGCTTCAAGAATGTAGTGTTAATTTCCTTAGCGAGGAAGAGGATAAGTTGATTGTCGATCCATCATCTCCATCTGATGCTCTAGATCTATTGACAACATCTGACAATCGGATCGGTCTCCTCCTTGCTGAGGTATCCTTTGCACCCTGAGTTACGAACTCTTTGTATTAGCATACTGTTGAAACCCTTTCTCTCAAAAACGTTTTTGCTTCTGGAGTGACTGTTTATTTAAAATTTAAAAATAGTCCCTTACTATGATTGTTAAAAAATTGCTTTCTAACTGGCATGGATGAGTGTGTTCATGAATGCGCATTTCTCTATTATCTGTATGTCTACTGTATTAAGTTAGTGATGTATATGTTGTACCGGATGCATTGTTTGAAGAAATTAAACCAGTGGCTGGCCCTTTGTATTATTGCGAATTCTTGCTTTATAGAATATAGCCAAAGTTAGAAAAGAATTTCTAGGTTAGGGCGCGGAATAGGGCTTAAAGGAGCCATTTAACTATAAAGCTATAAAAAAATGGTTTGTTTTGAATTGGATCTGCTCATAAGCTGTGGTGGAATGATGTTTCACAAAAAAGGGGATGGGGATGGAGATTGCATTATATCTATCAACATAGTTATGGGAATATCTGTCCAATTTCTTTTTGCCATTTTGTGGTGCAATCACTATCTTCTTCTTTCCTCTCTTTTTGAAAGTGGTATAATCTATTTTACTTGGACTTGAGTGTGAGTGTCGGATATAGTTATTTGTTCGATATGGGTATAGTCAATTTTTTCAAAGTTTTTCACATATTTGGAGGGTCTTTGAAGGGTTTATCCTCATACCCATATCCAAATATGTGTTAGACATAGATACTTAAAAAATAATAATAATAATAAAGAGTTGGAGCAATATAAGGTATAATCATAATCTTTGATCAACTGTCTGGTGTGATCCTCTCGCCAGCTAAGTTTGCACTGAGTATTTGTACTTCTATGAATTCCTTAATGAATAAGCTTTTACGTTCACTTGCATATTCTTCTCTGTAATTGCTTCCTAGAATTATTTGAAAGAGAACAGTGTTTTTAGTGCTGACTTCTTTAAGCATGGACAGGCTCAGCTCCTTGCACAGGATGTAGAAAACGACGTGGCTAGATCGGACGAGAATCACAAGATGAAAGACGGCAATAAAAGAATCAACGACGAGTTGAGGAAGATGCTAACAGATATCTTTGTTGATAATGCAAGATTAAGGAAGCAGGTGAACTCTGTCGTACGATGTGCCCTCAACACATATGTGAAGTCTGATGAAGATGAAGAGGAAGAGGAAGAGGAAGAGGAAGAAGAAGAGACCTCTTTGAGGAAAACTGTTCTGGGTAAATTCTTGTAAAGTTAACTATGGATGATGACAAAATATGGATTGATGTTTGTTTATAAATTCAGGGAATATACTTTCCTGATATGCTGTGGTAATAGAGCACATTTGCCATATAGCTCTTTTTTATATTAGTACTATTTCATTTGCATCATGAGGTAGCAATGAATCTATCAATCGAAGAAGCATGCGAGGAAAACAAAATGTACTCACGCTTTGATGATAGAAAAAGTGGATCGCTTCAGTGCAAAGTGCAAGCCTTGTGCGTTTTCCTGTAATAACTCTCCTGAAAATTTATGTTATTTATTCAAATTTGAATATAAATATTAAATATGAGTATATATTTAACACAAAAACGTCCAATTTTTGCATATATTTGAAATGTTTTTAAAAGGTTATATTATCATATTCCTGTCTTAAATTATGTAAAATATAAGTAAAAGAAAAATATTAAAGTTGGGAACAATAGAACTTGAGATCAATTCTTTAGTTTTGACTCCAATTGTAGAAACAACGTATCGATAAAGGTGATAGAGTTTGAACCATAATATTTGAACAACGACCATGATCTTTGCAAATTAAAGAGAGATTTAAGACATAATAAACTATTTTTGTACATGATGAAAGCCAGCTCAAAACTCATTACATCTATAGTTCATTGGTAAGCGTATGAAATACTATGCCCTATGGCAAACATTTTTTATTTCATCTAAAAATACATACAAAGAAGAAAAAAGAATTACTGTTGGTTCTTAATTTGTTGAAATAAAAGGTGAAATTAAAAAATAAAAAAAAATGCATAAGCCTCCAAGAAATAAAATCTCTGAAACCAGAGACCTGCTTGGGGATGCCTATGCTTTCAGTCGTCACCATGGGAGTCCTGCAATAGCAGTCGAGCGAATCTGAAAATACACAATTTGCAGTCGTGTATAAAATTTACTTGTCCCCACCTCCAAACATTCCCATCATGTCTTTGGCAGAACCCATTTGTTTCATCAAGTTCTGCAAGCCACCCATACCGCCGATTTGCTTTAGCATCTGCGGAGGGAGGACCTTGCTCATGTGCTGCGCATTCATGTTGCGAGACAAGGCGCTCATTTCACCCTTCTTCGGGATTTTAAGCCCCTTCATCTTGCTCCATATCTTGGCCAGGCGTTTGTATTCCTCCATCATCTCCATTACCTCTCGAATGTGATGACCAGATCCCCGCGCTATCCTCATCATCCTCGACTCGTTCATGAGCTTTGGGTTTGAACTATCCAACTCTGCAACAAATTAACAATCAACAATGCATAAAAAACTCATGATCCTATTAAAATGCTATGCTTCGGCAATATTACATGTCTCGAGAAATTGAATAAAGCAGAGTATTCACTTGCCCTCATTCGTCATTGAGTCCATCATGGTCATGTAGCGCTTGATCTTTGCCTGGCTTTCTTTTTCACGGCCTTTTGGCATTAGTTCAGCACTAAATCCTGGAAGCATTGAGAAAACCTGCAGAAAGCAACCAATGTCAATTATTAGCAAGATTGATATTTTCTCAACGCTATGAAACAGGCGAGGAAAAATCAGAACTTGTTTATACCAATTTTCGAAGATATGTCCCATTTAGCTCATTGGAATACAAGCGCATACCAGTTCAATTACAAGGCAGTGGTTTCTCCATGAAGGAACTAACCGAGATCCTGGAACATGGAAAGAATTTCCACTTCCATGATATAGTTTTATATGTTGGTGAGTGAGCTGGTCTAGCATGCAAGCTTATTTATGATTATAATACAATAATCACCCCCTATTACCAAAGTGCTAATAACTATTTCTCTTCCACAAAATATTTATTAGTTTAAAATATGGTGTCGCCTATTGAGCAATAAGACTTTATTAAACTTGCGAAAAAACTTATTATAGTTTACTAATTACTTATAGTAATAGCTTACCAGCAAACAGTAATAAAAGTGAAAATGTTTGACATCAAATATGCACAGATATTAAAAGTTTGCACCGGGAAATTTTTATCAATATATCTCCTTAAATGTAAGACAGGTGTACACCAGCAAAATGAACATTCAGTCACCGGCTTTCAAATACATCAGCATTGAAAATGCAATATGGCAAAATCACTAGAAGGCACACCCATTAAACAAAAAGAAAATGCAGCAGAATATCAACGAACATTGAAGAAAGTAGTTAATAATAACCTGCCCAATTGGACCCATTTTGAGTATGTTCTGAAATTGCTCATACATTATCCTTAACGTAAAACTCCCTTCTGAAAGCTTTTGGAGAAGCTCAGGTTGTTGATCCATGGGAACAACTTCATGAATTTTGTCCATGAATCCAGACCAGTCACCCATGCCTATTCAGAATGATAATCAGCATGACAGTGTTTCAAACAATCATCACCAGGTTGGAACTCATAATTTCTGCAGTTAGTAAGAATATTTAACAGGAAAAGGAGATTCATACCTAAAAGACGGCTTACAAATGGTTTAACATCGAACACTTCGAACTCATCCATGTGTTCTCCAGTTCCTATAAATATGACAGGACTCTTAGTTGCAGCAACCCTGGTAGAAGCCATAGAAGGTCAAAATCGAGAAACACACAGAACACAACCTACTCACAAAAATGCAAATACCATCTTAAGTAGAAATACAAAATGAAGGTAAGAACAACCATAACACTTACGCACTGAGAGCGCCACCACCCTTTGCATGGCCATCCATTTTTGTAACGATTACAGCACCAACTGCAACACTTTGTTTAAATGCTTCAGCTTGATCAAAGGCAGCTTGACCTATACTACTATCCATAACAAAAATAACAAGATCTGGTTTCTGAAAAATAAAAGTAAAAAGTAATTAAAGGGAAGATTAGCATCAATTATCATGAAACAAAAAGCGCATCTAAAATCTGGACAATACCATTGCTTCAGAGACTTGACGCATTTCCTCGAACAGGGCAGCCTCCTGTTTATGGCGCCCACTGGTATCGACAATTATAAGATCGCAATTTTCCTTCTTAAATCTCTCAACACCTTCCACAGCAATTTTCACAGGATCTGACTCCATGTAACTGCAAATATAGCAGAAAACATCATTCCAAATAACTAAGGGCACATTGAAGTGATGAATACACTATTAAAGATGTTCTCTGGAGTTAAAATCCACTGCAGGAATCATAA
>JBBYHO010000002.1:12983773-12997395 GCA_038382025.1 Adansonia gregorii
CATTGAACTGATTTTCACCATTTATATATATAAATTATATAAATTATATATATTAAAAATATTATTTATAAATAATAAATGTACAAATGATTATAATTAAATGTACATATGTCCATAACTTAATGTATAGATTATCAAAATTAATATATTTAACTTCAATATATATATTGATATATGTTTTAGTACGTAAAGAGTCAGTTCCTATAAATGTATATTATATATAAATTATATATATTAAAAATACTATTTAAAAATAATAAAAGATTTTTAATCTTTTATATCAAATCTCAAATTATTATTTAAAATATAATAAAAATTTTATATTAAATCTGAAACTACTATTTAAAAAATAATGAAAAATAAAAAATAATCATGACTAAATTTTAGGCGACTATAATTGAATATACATGTGACCATAACAAAATATATAGATGCCCATAAATGAATGTATTGATGATTAAAACTGATATATTTGATTTATATATTGATATATATTACAATATTTAGAGAGTTGGCTCCCATACTAAGGGAAAATGACCCTAAAATATATTAAAAATATTATTTTAAAATAATAAAAGATTTTTTAATATAAATTTTTTTTAGTTTTTATTATTTCTTAAACAATATTTTTAATATATATAATTTATATATAATATATTATAATATTATAATATTATCTCCACGTATAATATTATAATATATTATATATAACATATAATAATATATATAATATATATTACATACACAAAATATATATTAATTTTAGATAAAATATAAAATATCTTAATTTTTTAATAATTTTAAATATTATTTTTAATATATATTGAGGGACACTCCCCGTATTGAAATATATATCAATATATTTATATCAAAATTAAATTAATTAATTTTTATCATCTATACATTCAGTTTTAATCACTTGTACATTCAGTTGTGGTCATCTGTATATTTAGTTCAAATAATGATTCAAAATATAATATTTTTTATTTTTAAATAGTTTAAAATTTAATATAAAATATTTTTATTATTTTTAAATGGTAATTTAAGATTTAATATAAATATTTTTTATTATTTTATACAATAATTTATGATTTAATCTAAAATGTTTTTAATTTTTATTATTATTTAAATAATAATTTAAAATTTAATATAAAATATTTTTATTTTATTGTATATTATATATAATATAATATACTTAATACGTGGGTGTTGGTTCTCTTAAGGAACCGACCCCCCACATATTATATATAACATATAATATAAATACTATTTTTAAATTTTTTAAAAATAATTCAAGATTTAAAATAAAATATTTTTTAATTTTTATCATTTTTTAAATAGTAATTTATAATTTAATATAAAAAAGTTTTATTATTTTTATATAATAATTCGATATTTAATATATATTTGGAATCAATTCCTCTTATATAAGAACTGACCTTCTACATATTGAATATATATCAATATATTTCTACTGAAATTAAATATATCAATTTTGATTATTTATATATTCAATTATAGTCACATGTATATTTAGTTATGATTATATTATTTATTAATTTTTAAATAATAATTTAAGATTTAATATAAATATTTTTTTAGTATTTTTATATAATAATTCAGAATTGAATATATAATTTTTTTATTTTTTTAATTTTAAATAGTAATTCAAGATTTAATATAAAATATTTTTAACTTTTTATTTATAAATATTATTTTAAATATATTATTTATATTTATATTTATATTTATATTTATATTTATATACACGTATATATATTTATACATATATGGTAAAAGTCAATTTCCTTGGTGGGAACCGACCCTCACATGCATTTTGGCAACAGCCAAAGCCAAATAAAAGAAATGAAATAAAGAATAAAGAAATAATTTAAACAAGTATTATTTAAAAAAAATTAATTTTTCCATTTATTTTTTTTGAAATTTTCTCTTTTGCTTTTATAGCCTTGTTTTAATTATAAGTTATACGGTAATTGGGCCACATCCAACCCAACAATTTTGGTCACTCATATTGATGTTTTTGGAGCAAAACCCATAAACGTCATGAATCGAAAGCCTTGAATGAAATCCAACATATAAGAACCAACGAGTCCCAGATCCAAAAACTCAAAAACAAGCCTTCAAAAACACAAAATTACATAGAAATAAACAAAACCCAACCTATAAATCAAGGAATTAAAAAAAGAGTTCGTACCTTGTTTTTACCTAGAAAACCCTGAAAGCAGATTCAAAGCAAAAAGTTCTATAGATTTATATGCTTTCCCCCCCTGAAACTGAAGTAATTAAAAATAAAATAAAATTTCGAATGTCGGGTAACGGGGGAAACGCTAAGGAGGAAGAAGGAGGTGGGGTTTAATTGGGCTGGAACAGCCTAAGGCAAAAATAAAAAAGTTAACAGACCTTTGGAGTTGGGAGCTTTTATTTCATTCGGTGAGAGATTGGAATTGGACCTAGGGCTCAGATTAGGGGGGGAAGAACGAAAGGGCGCAATTATATTAAAAGTAAACAGGGTTTAAAGAGAGAAAAGTCGTCATTGGAGATGGACTATCTCTCTAGGCCCAAATTTATTTATTCTGTGGCGACGGTTCTGTCGTTTTTTTCATGGAACTGTAGTTAGCCCAGTCATCCACTTGATTTAATCTTGACCGTTCCATTTATTTTTTTTAAATTGAATGATTTACGCCGGCTAATGGGGGGTTTTCGCCATGAGTGACGGCTGCTTATAATAGGAGAGTTTAAAGGACTCGTTGGATGTCATGATATCATGTTCCATCCAAAAAAAAGGCATACAAATATTAAAATAAGAAAAAACCCCATAGCTTCTAAAGCACAAGGTAAAAAAAAAATACAAAGGTTGTTGAGAAGAATTCAACAATCAAAAGATTGGTAACGATGGCAATTCAAACTTTGCACTACTTAGAAATTCACCAGACATAATGCACAAAAATTGAAAGCAAAACTTCACACACACACACACACAGCTGCTAATGAAGTATAAATATTGTAATACAATTGGCCAAAATAATAAATTTTATTATTAAAATAAAAGTATAAAGATTCTACAAGCCTGTTGAAATTTTAATGTGTGTATAGAATGGACAAGCCTTCATAAAATCATAACGCGCCAGATGATGAAAATCAAGGTCATTGATGCTTAAGAAACATCGATACATCTGTTATAAAATGAAAGAAATATGCATCAAAGAAAGGAGCTTAAAAAACACTACAATAGAAAATTATGTGACCCTAAGGCAGTGATTCACTGTGTACCCAAGAATGAAGTCAATTCCATGAGTAGCTAATCCAAATCCTATAAAAATCTCATGAAAATATGAGGGGAAGAGGATTTTATAATGACATGAGATGCCATTGAGAAACCTAATTGCTGTATATCCTGTAAAAGATGAATAAAAACGAAATCAACACCTAGAATTCCATCTTCGCAATTGCATCAGAACTCTGAAATGCTCCTCCATGCTGGAGCCAATCCTTCGCACAAATAAGAGCCTCGAGTGTCACTGGACGTAATGAACTGCGGTAATTATCCATCTTTTTTCTCTCGGTGTCAAAAACGGAATCAGAACCAACAGTAGAAAATGGTATTGACAAAATGTCAGAAGCCATCCTCGAGAGCGTAGGATACTTTGTCTTGTTTAGTTTCCACCAGCTCAAAATATCGAAATCTTGTACCCGAGGCAAAAGAGACTCTTCGAGATATTGATCCAATTCCGATTTCATCTGATGGCTATCACCGATCTCAGAGATATAGACCTCGAAATCCGAAAGCCCATCTCCAATGGAAAGAAGGGGATCTTGAGAAGGTACTTCTTGGAAGGCTACTTCCTGTTGGGGTATTTCTTGATGGGATACTTCCCGATGAGCTACTTCATGATGGGATGCTTCTTGATGAGCTATTTCATGATGGGATGCTTGTTGAGGAGCTACTTCTTGAGATGGTCCCTCTTGAAGATACCCTTCCTCGGGTGGTCCTGGAAGGTATCCTTCTTCAGGGGGTTCAGTTTTGGGGATGATGCCCCCATTTCCTTCAGAAATGACACTCTCATTCCGTTCTTCCACAAATGTTTCAGGTGGAGGAAGTGCTTGTGCAATATATTCAAGGTAGAGCTCATGAATACCATCATCAACAACCTTAATCCACATTCCAGCATCATCACCATATATCCTAGAGAAGCTGAACTCAACAAGTTTCATTTTGAACCTTGGATCCATTACCACAGCAATCGCCAAAACTAAGAAGCAGTCACTCCAGTATCTATCAAACTTCTCCTTCAAAGGCTTGGTCAAGTTGCTGATGAAGGGGTCATTGCTCATTGCTGCATGTGTCAACTCTAACTGAACTTTTGACACTTCATGGTAGAATGAACTGGCAGTCGGATCTGTTGAGGCAGTTAAAATGCTGACAGCATCAAAGAAGAGCTTCAAGTATGTGCAGAGGAGTTCCACTTTTTTCCAATCTTCCCCTGATGGGGCTATGTTATAATCAGGAATAGAGTTCTCCAAGCAAAGAAATACTTGCTTTAGTTCACAGGCAGCTGCCAACATCTCATATGTTGTGTTCCATTTCGTTTGGTCATCGATGAATACGTCTTTCAGGCTAGGGACTTTAAGTTGTTCCCTCATATGAAAAAATGTCTCTTCATGAGCATCTGAAGTTTTCACAAACTTGACACTTTCCCGGATCTTCTTCACACTTTCCCCCACAGACCACAGCGCCTCTTGTGCAAGAAGACTTACAACACGAGCAAAGCAATTTCCAATCAATAACTGACCATGCAACACATAAGGATTCCTGACAGAAAACAGAGCCCTTAGGCTTTCATTTATGTTTTCATTTGAGAAGGACTGATCAAGAGTAAGGGTAAACAGCCTGTTCTCCAAATGCCAATCAGATAGGCAAGAAACAACAGCTTGCTGTAAGGCATTGTCTGAATCAGGGGAATGTACCGTGACAACATTAAGCAGGAAGCGATGCAAATTCCATTCAGCATCAATGAATTGTCCTGTTAGGTAAACATAGCCCACGGTTTGATTTGAAATCCACAAATCCAATGTAAGGCAAACCCTCCCTGGAATTTCATTGATAAAATTGAGAAGGCTTTGCTTCTCTTTCAAGTACAGAGCGACACAATCTCCTTGAATAGTGTTGAAACTCACCATATTGAACTGGGGTTGAAGAGTCCGCACAAAATCAATAAAGCCAGGGTGTTCCACAATGTGTAGGGGATACTCATGCATTATGATCATCTTAGCCATCTCATGGTTGCAGCGTTCCTGGTTAAAAGGGATGTTTGCAAATTTATGGGTTGCTCGGTGTCTTTTTCTCGGTTCATCAGTGGCGCTACCAATTTTAGAGTCTGATGTCTGTTGATTTCTCTGACGGCTTACCGGGCATATTCCTAGGGCAATGTGTCTTTTAAGATGGCTAGTGCCAGCCAGCTTTGAACCAGTAATGTAAGCAAATGATTTCTTGCACTGATTACAGCAGGCCCTGATACATCCCTCTCCTACAGTCTCCACAGTAAAATAATCCCAGACTATCGACTTCTTCCTCCGACGTTTATTGGGCTGTACTTCAGAACTAACTACCTCATCAGTATCAGTAGGAGTAACAGGAATGATTGCGGTCTCCATCTCAATGCACTGTCCTGCAATAGAGAATTTTGATTCTGTTTAAAAAAAAAGACAAGGCAGATCATAAGTTTTCATTAGCATAGATTCTGCTTTTAAAAAAAAAAAAAAAGACAATGAAAAAACAGAAGGCAGACTGCATGATGACAGAATTTTGATTTAAACAGATAAGAATGATAAAAATCGATTGATGATATCCAATTCAAGTTTTGATATTCACATTAAGAGTCAAAACTCATAGAATAAAGACAGTTTCCTAGACGTCTCCATCCAAATTAAGAGCCAAAACTCCTAGAACAAAGACAGTTATTCACATTTATAAAACAACAAACCAGAAGCTCATGCGTTAACTAATCGTTCTTATCCTGACATAAATCAAGAATTGGAGCACTGAACATCAATGAAAGACCCATTGCAACATATAAACATGAAATAACTATCAGTCACTCGCATATTAAAAAATCCCAGAAAAGAGGGCTGAAACAGCAATTACACTAAACTATTATGTGGAAAAAAAGCGAACAACTAATTAATAAGCAAAATATAAACCCAATACCTAGAGAAGCGGAAAAGCAATATAAGAACCACGAAGGAAAAAAAAAGGTTTTGAGCAAAACCCATTAACGTCAAGAACCGAAAGATTTAAAAAAAAAAATCGATAATTCCCAATAACACGCATCCATAAACTCAGAAACCAAGCTTCAAAACACGTAAATTACATCGAAAGAACATAAAAACCGAAACCCAACATATAAATCAGGAGTAAATACCTTATTTCACGGGAAAAAAACCTGTAAGCAGATTCAAAACAAAGGTTTTTAGATTTATATGCTTTTTTTTCTGAAACTGAAGGAAATAGAAATAATAATAACAATTTGAATTTTGGGTAACAGAGGGAAGCGCAAAGGTGGCAGAGGAAGGAGGGTTAACTGGGCTGAAGGCGAAAGACAAAAAAAAGTTCAGAGCTTTCTTTTTGTTCGTTGAGAGAAAAAAAATAAAACCCTAGAAATTGGAATTGGACCTAGGGCTAAAAAATCTCGAAAAGATCTCGAAGTTTTTAGGCCTTTTTATTGAGGCGGTGGGGGGTGCAGATGGAGGGACGAAGGGGCGCCATTTATAAAAGGGTTGAAAAAGTCGTAATTGGATATGGACTCCACGGAGGTCCAATTTTATTTCTTCTGTGGGGGCGGTTCTATCGTATTTTTCGTGAACTGTATTCTCTATTGCTTTACTCTCTTAAATTAATTAAGATTGTAAGAATGAAATTAATAATCAAAAAGCCTAAATATAAAATTAAATTTGTTAATATTCATGGCCTTTTAACGAAGAGACTTGTAACATAAAAATAATCAAAAATATCAAAATTGATAATTTGATATATGTTTTGATATTTAAGTCAGTATTTATTATTTGGTTATAAGTTCAAAGATATAATATAAATTAAATAAAAAGTAAAGAATATAATGTTAAAAAGAATAAACTCCTTCCCTCGATGGAGCTTTTATTAAAGTAATTATTAAAATATCCTTATAATTTTATTAAAGTAGTTATAAAGTAATCCAACTTCTAATCTTTGTAAGAGTTATTAAATAACATTTGTTTGGATGCACGTACAATAATTATATAGGGTTGATTGTATCTAAACTTCCTTATAACTTGGGTAGCTTAATATATAAAGTATGGAGCATTAAATAGCTTCTTAGGTTTATATGTGCATGAATACAAAAAGAAATATGACAAGATATTAAAGTTAAAAAAGAATTTCGACAATATGTTTACTTTAAAAAGCATTTAAATCTTCAAAAGTTTTTGAAGAGATTGAAAAAGCAATAACAAGCTTGAAAAGACAACAGTGAGCTTAATAAGATAATAAACAGTTTGAAAAGATAAATGACAAACTTAAAAAAGTTAAGTGTCTAAAAAGTAAATGAAAAACTTAAAATGATTAAAACATAAAAGAAAAAATAACATTTGATAAAGAATGAATCACTTGAAAATTAGTTGATAGGGAACAAATTTGTTCTTCTAAAACTCGAATAAGATTTCACTTACACACATATAATTTATTGTTTTTCATAAATGATGATAATTATTGATGTCCAAATTGATTATGATTTTTGGGCGGAGAGACCTCCAACATGAAAACTCAGGCACCTACTTCAACATTCAAATTAATTAATATTTTTCCTACGAATAAAAAAAATAATGCAAATAAAATAAAAAATATAAAATTTAGAGATAAACCAGTATCTCTATAGAAGGTTTTACTTTATATATTAGATATATAACTAATTAGCCTTTGGGATTCTTTATAGTTATAACTAATTTTGTACTATATTATTATTTTTTTAATTTTATATGTAGAGATTTAATATTTTTTATGTAATATTTTGACATTGATTTTATTAAATAAGTTGATCTCATGCATTAATTAAAGTGATGTAATAATAAAATCAAATGAATTTATGACAGATGAAATATCGTAACAATGTTAATATCGTATTATTAGAATTTCTTAAAATTTTAATTTATTAAAAATAAAAAATAAAAAAAATATAATTAAGAATTAAATTTTTAAAAAAATCTAAAAAATCATTTTGAAAAAATCACATTTAAAAAGAGAGGTCGGAATCAAGAAGAGCGGAAGAAAAGGGGAGGAGGAAGCATCAGCCGATTGCAGCCTAGTCGGCCAGAGACAAAACAACAATGAATCTGTCTCAAGCTGGCCAAGCTACAGCCAACCTTCCTCCATCTTTCCCTCCTCCCTCTTATTGATTCCCCTCTTCTCTCTCTTTCCATCTTTGGTAGCGTCAGTTTCCCTCTTCTCTATCTTTCTATCTTTTTTACCATGACATTCGTCGCGTCAGACTAAGACGAATCAATGGTCGATCGATCCTTCTGCCACCCTTTCCTCTCTTTATTTCTTTTTTTTTTTTTTTCCAGATATTTTTATTTTGTCTTCTGTAGGAATTCTTTTCCAAAAAATTGAATTTTTTTATTTTTTATTTTATTTTATTTTGAACTTTTATAATTTTCTTTTAATAATAACTTAGTAGCATTACTGCGAAATACTCCACATGTGACGATTTTGATTGAATAATACTGTCGCAACATGAATAGAAAACAAGGTAACGAAGAGGTGATAGAAGTAGAAATATTCGAACATTGAGCAACATCTTAGCAAATGAGGCAAAATTACTCTCATTCATAAGTTCATTTTATACATTAGGAGATAAAAACGTTGCTAAACCACCTCAAAACTCATTTCAGTATTGCATCCAGAATTTAACTTAATAGAAAAAATATATTTTTTCATCTCAATGCATACTAATAGAGGAAAAAAAAAATTAAAGTTGATTCTAAGTGTTGAAGTAAAATGAGAAATGGAAACAAAAAAAAATTCTAAAATGCGTTAGCCTGCAAGAAATATAAAAATATACTCTCTCAAATCATGTAATTTAAATTCAGACGTAAGTATCTAATACGAGTACGAGTGCAACATAAATATGTTAAATTTCATCTTTTAAAAAGGTTTTTTCATGACTTTGAAAGATCCTCAAGGTTTTTTCATGGCTTTGAAAGATCTTCAAAGGATTATTCTCGTATCCTTATGTTTGAATAAACATTGAACATAGGTGTTAGACAATTACTAAAAAAAAAATGAAAAGTTGAAACACCAAAGCTATGGAAAAACAGTCTGCACAAGGATTTCATTAGGGATGCATACACTTTCAGTGTCAACCAAGGGAGTCCTGCAGTAGCAATGTCAAGTGAATTTAAAATTACATATAAAATTACTTGTCCCCACCTCCAAACATTCCCATCATGTCTTTGGCAGAACCCATTTGCTTCATCAAGTTCTGCAAGCCTCCCATACCGCCGATCTGCTTTAGCATCTGCGGAGGGAGGACCTTGCTCATGTGCTGCGCGTTCATGTTGCGCGACAAGGCACTCATGTCACCTTTCTTCGGGATTTTAAGCCCTTTCATCTTGCTCCATATCTTAGCAAGGCGTTTGTACTCCTCCATCATTTCCATTACCTCTCGAATATGTCGACCAGATCCCCGTGCTATCCGCATCATCCTCGACTCATTCATTAGCTTTGGGTTTGAACTATCCAACTCTGCAACAAATTATCAACCAAAAACACATGAAAAACTAGTGATCCTGTTAATATGCTATCCTGATTACATGTCTCAAGAAATTGAATAAAGCGGAGCTTTCTCTTGCCTTCATTCGTCATTGAGTCCATCATGGTCATGTAGCGCTTGATCTTTGCCTGGCTTTCTTTCTCACGGCCTTTCGGCATTAGTTCAGCACTAAATCCCGGAAGCATTGAGAAAACCTGCAGAAAGCAACCGAAGTAAATTATTAATACAACGTTACCATGCAAATCAATCACTATCCAAGACCCTACATTAAATTATGAGCCCCTACTGCAAACACTTAAAAACAATTGTGAAAATATCTGACATCAAACATGCATAAAAATTAAGAGTTTGCAAAATGTGAAATTTTTATTAATATATCTCAAAAAAACTAAGACAGGTGTAAACCACCAAAATAAACATTCAGTCATCAGCTTTCAAATATATGAGCAGTTGAAATGCAACATGGCAAAATTAGTAAAAGCCGCAATTGTTAAAACAAAAAAATGCGGCGGAATACTGACGAACGTTCGAAGAGAGTTGTTAACAATAACCTGCCCAATTGGACCCATTTTGAGTATGTTCTGGAATTGCTCATACATAATCCTTAAGGTAAAGTTCCCTTCTGAAAGCTTTTGGAGAAGCTCAGGTTGTTGATCCATGGGAACAACTTCCTGAATTTTGTCCATGAATCCAGACAAGTCACCCATGCCTATTTGGAAACATAAGCACATCGATAATGTTTCAAACAATTATCACCATTTTGGAACTCATTTCTGTTAGAAGAATATATAACAGTAAAAGGAGATGCATACCTAAAAGACGGCTGACAAACGGTTTAACATCGAAAACTTCGAACTCATCCATGTGCTCTCCAGTTCCTATAAATATGACTGGACTCTTAGTTGCAGCAACGCTGGCATAAGCCACGTATGGAGAAAAGTAAGAAACACACATAATAAGAACTAAAACTAATGCATATGCAACTACTATCTCGAGTAGATATATGAAATGAAGGCAAGAACAATCATAATACTTACGCACTGAGAGCGCCACCACCCTTTGCATGGCCATCCATTTTCGTAACAATAACAGCACCAACTGCAACACTTTGTTTAAATGCTTGAGCTTGATCAAAGGCAGCTTGACCTATACTACTATCCATAACAAAAATAACAAGATCTGGTTTCTGGAACATACAGGAAAAGCAAAAAAATAATTAGTGGATATTAGCCTCAATTATCCTGAAAAAAATGATTATCTCAAATCTGGATAATACCGTTGCTTCAGAAACTTGACGCATTTCCTCAAACAGAGCAGCCTCCTGTTTATGGCGCCCACTGGTATCAACAATTATAAGATCACAGTTTTCCTTCTTAAACCTCTCAACACCTTCCACAGCAATTTTCACAGGATCTGACTCCATGTAGCTGCAGATATAGCAGAAAACATCATTTGAAATATTAAGGGCACATTGAAGTTATAAATACACTACAAAAGATATTCTCTGGAGTTAAAATCCACATCTGGAATCAAGATCACAAATCAACATTATATATTCCAGAAATTCAATGAAATTCATTTAAATCTAACCGGATAGAAGGAATAAAGGGCATTTCATGCAAGTCCAGTACTAACCTGTATAGGAGAATGAAATAGGAATACATAGAAATTTGTTCGACATATATTACTTATTCAAGAAATAGAAAAGTAAATTAGCTAAATACATATCACGCAAGTATTTTCATACTCCCCTCTCATACCCTTGATGCATTTAAAAAACATTCTAGTAATTAGCTACATGCTTTATACCATTGTTGAAAATTACCTAGAGTCAACATTATTCTCTTTTCACACCCCACTCTAAAAATTAAAAAACTTCAAATAATAAACTACCATTACGTGAAACAAACAGTCAATTCAGATTCTAAATTTTCATATGCAGCAACAAAAAATGAATGGAAAAGAAGAAAGTACCTTCCATAAAATGGAATCTTAGCTTTAGTAGCATTCTGCTTCAACTGATCAAAAGCACCAGCTCTGAATGTATCAGCGCAGACTAGAGCTGGTTTCCAACCTTTTTTCTGATGATAATATGCATATTTTGTGCAAGTTGTTGTTTTCCCAGACCCTGAAAATGTTAACAAATCAGGTCTTCCGAACAATGTTAACTAAGCAAAACATTTGAAAAATAGCAAGACACTTCAGAAAAATGGGCAAAGGCAGTTCTCGCTACCATTTGTAGCATAGGTATATCTACATGAAGATGTAAAAGCAAATGTCACCTTGTAAACCGACGAACATCACAACACTTGTTTTCCCTTTCTTTGGAGTGAAAGATGGCTTCCCAGGATCCAACATCTTACAAAGCTCATTAAAAATTGCCTACAGTTGAAAACAAATCCTTTTAAGAAATCAAATATAATTGCAATACAAGAAGTAAAGCTTGAATCAAACCCTTTTCTTTTGCAAGATGTTGGATTAAAATTTTCACATTAAAAAAAAAAAAAGCAAAGCGCCAAAAATATCACAAAAGCGGACGAAAAGAAAACTCAGAACTTCCAAGGAATCTCATTAATTTTAGCAAAGAATTAAGATACATAATAAGATCGCGAAAGAAATGAAAAGGAAATTCTCAGAATTTACCAAATAATTCATATTTTTCACTTACAATTTCATAAAATAAGTCAAAATATTAAGATTAAAATGAAAAAAAAAACCCTCAATCATATTTCAACTTCACAGAATTCTCAATTCGAAGAAAAAAAAGCAGAAATTATTCCTCAAACTAGAATACCTGTTGGATGATTTTGCGCTTGTTATGACCGGCGGCTAGATCATCGAGATTGACGATCTTCTTAATATTAGTTTGCATATCACGAACGAGCTTGAATTGAACATCGGATTGAAGCAGAGCTCTCGTGATTTCGTTAAGGCATTCGTTTAAAACCTTCTCGTCGATTATCGTCGCATTGCTCATCTGCTGTATCGCCCGGGAGATGCTCCCCCCTAATTGTGCTAACACCATTTTCGCTTTATTTTTCTTGAGAAAATCAAATACACTTTTTTCTTTTCCTTTCCTGACAATCTTAGGGTTTTTTTATCTTTTAAGAAATCTGATTCTGAATTTTGACGGAGGGGAAGAGAACTTTGTATGGGGTAATTCAAGTTCGGAGGAAAACGGTAACCGAAAAATGATTTTTCGGGCCGGGTTTCGGGCCGAGGGTTTTGTTGAGTCTACACCCACGACCCAACTCCTGGTTTCCGCTCAGTTAGGTTTATCCCGTTACGTCCCTAGGTTATTTAATTTAAAAGGCAAAAAAATAAAATTTGCCATCAAAAGTTTTTTTAAAAAAAAGGGGTTAATTATGCAAATGGCTAATGTATTATATTATTTTTTTAATTAAGTATTTGAAAAATAAATTATTTTAAATAGATATTTATATTGTAATTATGTAAAATACGTAAGTACATTTATATTAACACTGTTAAATAAATATTGAGGTGTACTTAACATTTAATGAAATCGTGATATATGATAAAAAATATCATATCATTCTTTTACAATCAAATGATATGTTAAATACCATATTAATATTTATTTAACGACAAAAGTCTAAGTACCTATTTCGATCAAATTTTTTTTCAGTACCAAAAGTAATACAAGATTAACCCAAAAAGAAAATTATCTTCAAATTAAACTAATTTAATAAAAATGATCCTATTAATTTTTTCCCAAATGTTATGCTACTAAAATTCAAATTTTAAAATTAAATGTTTATATAATATTTAGTTTTCAGTAAC
>JBBYHO010000002.1:12997495-13029348 GCA_038382025.1 Adansonia gregorii
AAATATTAAAATATTTTATCTAAATTTATTTTTTGAATAATATCAAACAAATCTTTATATTTGTTCGGATAAATCAATCATTAACAAATTTATTGCCGACTTAATTGAAACATTTTAAGCCTGAAGTCCCACCAGTTAATATTCTTTTTTTTTATAAAAAAGAAACAATCTAAAGTCAATGAACATGTAATAATCAACCATCTCATCTTTGGGGTTACTTTTTACTTTTTCTTTTTTGTATAATCTTCCTTTAATCCACAATTATTAGAGGGAACCTATAAACTCTAATCTTAGGTTAAAACTTGCAGAAAAGTCTGCTCTAGGTTTTCAAAAATGATGCTTCCTGAAAAGAAAAAAAAGGGGGTTAGTGATGATTTGAAGTTGGATATGTTAATTTTAATTCGAATAAAAAAATTATCTAATTTACTTAGTTAAAATTTGATTTAATTAATTTTAATTATAAAAAATTAACAAATTGAATCTAAACAGATTCAAATTCGAAATAATTTAGATTCGAAATTATCAGAATTCGAATTGATCTAAACTCAGTGATCCAAAAAAGTAACTTGAAATTAATCATGTTATTTTAAAAACTTTAATTTAATAAAAATAAATATAACATAAATTATCAATTCAATTTAATTTTATAATTTTAAATTCTTTTAATTTTTTTAACTGTTATAATTTTATATAATTTTGAATATTATTCTTCTTAATTATAATTAGAAAGATTAAAAAATTATTTGTATTATTATAATTTAATTTAATTTAATTTTATGTTATTAATATATTATAAATAAAGGTCTTATATTTTACTTTAATAAAATAATTAAATAGATCGACAATAATCATTTTAAAACAAAAAATAATTGACAATAATTTAATAAAACTAATTATAACACTTACTTTTAAACATTTTACTGTAAACTTCATGTAACAAAATCATTGCGTTCGAAAATAACCCAAAAAAAAAAGAAGAAAATCTCTAGTAAAAAAAATATATAAAAATCTAGTAAAAACTAGTTGTATAACCATGTAGGTAGAGTAAGAAATATTGGAATAATTGAAGAAACAAATAACCCTTGATTAAGACACACATGACCCAGGGGCAATTCCCAGCATTCCTTTTAAGTTCCGCATGCCACCACCAGAGTGATTTGGATGGGGGTTGTATTAGGTAAGGGCATGCCACGACAGCTCCATTATTAGGGGCATTATTTTTTCATTTTTACATGTTTCTTTATCTTTTTTTAAATAAAAGAATTTGTGAATTAGCGTTAAAATTAAAAAAAAAACCCAAGTACAAAATAAGGAAAAACAAAAAAAAAATTATTAAATGAAGTACATGAACAATGGATTATAATGATATTGGAAAATTAAAAAAAAATCTTAAAAGGTATAAATATCTTTTAATAATTAAAAATTTTAGTAGTTTCCTTTACATAGTAATTCTCTCGATTAGGAGTGAGCATTCGATCGGTTCGGTCGATTCGGTCAAAAAAACTTTCAAATCGAATTAATCAATTTAGCTAGAAGAACCGATCGAACCGACCGATATTTTTAATCATAACCGAATTAATCAAACCGACTAAATTTTGGTTGTTTGGTCGGTTAGTTCGGTCAAATCAATTTATAGGGTCTTGGGCTAATGGTTATATATTTAGGTTAGAAATGAGTTTAATTGGACTATTAATATATATATAAATATATAATTATTAAATATTAAATATTAAAAGTTTGGTTAATTTAGTTAATAATTTTACTAACCGATAACCGACCGAATTAATCAAATAAACCGATATAAAAAACAAACATAACAATCAAACTGATTTAACCAAATTGAATTAACTAAATTTCATTAATTAAATCAATTTGAACCGACTTATGATCACCTCTACTCTTGATGACTAAAAAGTGAGGTATTGAGACAAAATGCGGGGTGCTCAACTCCCTTACTTTTCTTTATTTTTTTACAAAGTTTTACCCAAATAAGAAAAGGTTAGTGTATTTCCCTTTCTTTTACTTTCCACTCATTTCCCTCGATCTAAACATAGTGTAAACAATATAAATCGATTTCATAAGAGAAAAAATATCAAAAATTTCTTACTAGTAGACTTTGTCATGGCACATGTCAAATCAAAATCTAGAAAATTATTTTCATTATGATTGTGTTATATAAAATTTGAGATTGTGTAAAAAATGATGATTTATATGTTGATGTGAAAAAAATTATATATTTTAATAATTTTTTTATCTAAATAAGAGTTGAATAAATGAAAATAATAACTAAGCGTCAAATTGAATATAATAAAGAAATAAAAAAATCAAAAATTTTTGACAAATAAAAATATATATGTTTTATATTTTAACGTTTTATAGAATTATCGTTTTTATAGGTAGAAAAAGAATACACCATATCAATAATAAATTTAATGGGTAATTTATATTATGGGTCACTGAACTTAATATAAATTTTCACATATATCGTAAACTTTTAATTTCATTAAATTACATTATTTGACTTTTATTATTAATAATTAACACATACATAATACGTATAAAACAAAATTAAGATGATATTGACATATTATTTTATTTGACTTCTCAGATAATAATCTCATTTCAATAATAATATCATTCATCATATGATTCTTATTGTCATTCATATTTATCTGTATAGACATACTAGTATGTTACATAATAGCTCATAGTCGGTGGCAGCCTACTAATATTGGACTGAGCTAAGAAAAACAATAACCTATGAAAGTTTGAAAATGAAATCTCTTTTATATAAAATTGAAAGTTCGGATAATTTGTTGGATTTATTTAAAATTGAATTAATTATTAGTAAAATCATTTTAGCTTAATGAAAAGTTAAAATCTAATATTTTTCATTTATATTAAAATAAATTTAATTTACAACATACTAATTATAATATTTATTTTTAACCATTATTTATTTTTCAAATTTTTTTTACCTTTCAACAAAATTCTAATAAAATCTTACTCGATCAAACAATATGTTTAAATTTAGTATGATTTGATTCTAAAATAATAATATGTTTGGTCCGGCATTTTTTAAGCTTTAAAGTTTATTATGAAGCTTTTATAAAAAAAAAAAATTTAAGGATTAAACTAGAATTGTTTGACAATTTTATTTTTATAAGCTCTTTTTCTATGTATTAGCTTACATTTTAATGAATGAGACATTTTTAGAACAAAAATAAAAATTAGGTAAAAAACTAACTTATTATTTAAAAAGCTCCTACTTTTAGCTTTTTTTTTCTTTTGCCTTTTTCTTTCCCATTTTGTTCAATAAAAATAAGTTAACTTTTTTTAAGAGCTTCTTGAAATACTTGTTTCGCCTGATTTCTATTTTTAATAAACTTTTAAGCAAAAAAAATTAAGCTAAACAGATAATATAAATCGAATCTAAAATAACTTGAATCCGAATAATTCGAGTATAAAATCTGAATTAAATACTTCAAATCCGAGATGATTTTTATAGAAAATTACTCAAATCATAAGGACTAAACTCGAAACCCTTTAGGCTTAAAATTAACATGAATTTCTTAAAGCTCAAATTAATCAAACTCGATTCATGGATTTGGTTGACATGATACGATGAGTTGATTGCAATTTTAACAGTAAAAATTTTAAGTTTTTTCAGTCCATCAAATTCATTCTCTTGCTCCTTCTCTACATGAATAGCATAGTATTAGAATTTAGCCAGTTATATTAGTAGCTTAAATTTGTATTTATAAAATTGTAATTTGATTAATAGACTCTACACTATTAATTATTCAAGTATGTATCTCGGGTTCTTTTGGTGAAAAAGATTTTTTAGAATAAAAAGTTGTACAAATTGTAATATCATTGCAGTTATCAGTTGATTTGCAAGATATAGAAGAGACTTGTTCATATAAATTTCCATATGATTAATTAACCCATCTTTTTAGGGGGGAAAAAAGATATTTTACTCTTATATTTTTCATAGTACAGGTATCCCATGAATCTAGCTTAAGTTTAATATATCAACATCAAATATACTTATCAAATCGATTAAGTTTAAAATATAGATTTAAACTTCTGTCCAAATATGTCTAAATTTGTAAATAATTCAAGCTCATCAGACAAAAGTATCATTATATGCTTAATTGAGATCTAGGTTAGATTCAATTACTATTATTTCACATTATCGCTTTAACAATTACAAAACATTATTAAGCAATTTAAAATTTGAGATGACTTATTCATAATACAAACAAGGTCTGATTGTCTCATTGACATTCAATGTAAAACCCATTAATATTCCGAACCCATTGCTATTATCAAATGATCTTATTTTGACATATGTTCATCAATTTAATGTCCTTCGAAAACATCCTCATGCAATTTTCTTTTCCAGCTTCTGTTCACAAAGACAAATGGGAAAACCAAATCTATGTAGTACAAGATTGGGCAGATCTTGTTTAGATTACAAAATTACTTACACAGCTAAGGCAATTGAGCCACACTATAGATTTAGGGAACTTTTTGTCAAAAAAACTGGATTGGGGTGTTTGCCAAAAGGGTAGTTGCATCTATTCAAATGATTTTGCACAAAGAAAATAGGTTCATGTGAACCTATTGGCTAGCCCAGGGTCATAGCTACATCAAGGATATCTAGATTTTAACACTATTATTTGTAGGGAAACGTTGAAGAGATGATGGAACCCAAGAGGTTAAAGGTGGTTTGGATCTCTGTAGTTTGGTTGTTGTAGATTCTTTTCTTTTCTTGTAGAAGATGAAAACAAAAAGCATAAAAGCGTTGATGCGTGCTCTCTTATCAATCTAAGTGTTTTATTGAGTATTATAATTATTATTTAAAATATTTTTAATTTAGTATACATATTTGATTTTGTTTTTTAGATAAAATCTACGAATAAATATGCTTTACTAGAGAATTATTAGAGGTGGCAATTAGGTGGGTTTGAATGAGTTTCGTTTGAGTCATTTCGGCATAGGTTATATCTGGTTTGATTTTCTTCGGGTTCAAGCATTTCTGGTTCAAACCATATCGAATTTAGGTCATTTTGGGTTTAGATTCTTTTTAGGTTTAAGTCCCTTTGAATACGAGCTTGGGCTAGGGTTCAGCTTCGAATAGGTTTTACGTTATTTTTATTTCATGTTACATGTAATCATATCTAAATAATTTAAATGATTAATCCAAAAATAAATTATTTTTCGTTTTTAAGTAAGCTTTTGTATAATATGACATTTTTTATTAAAATTAGTAAATTAATATCAATATTTTTTAGCATCAAAAAATAAAATTTAATTTGTTAAATAATTTACTATTGTAAATATGATATATTATGATATTGATATTTACAATGATTGATTCGACCTATGCTAATATTCAACATGAAAATATATTATGATTTATATTATTCATACATATAAATACGATTGTTCACACTAACAATTAAATAAAATAGGCAAATGGATATATTTGAAAAATAATAAGAACAAATTTTAAGAGCCATGAAGACAATATATTTGAAAAATAATAAGAACAAATTTTAAGAGCCATGAAGACAATGTAAAAAGAAATTATGATTAATTATTATTCAATTATTTGTTTTAATGATTTAAATCTTAACTATAAACTAAACTTTTAAGAAATATGCTATTAAAATTTTAAGAGTTAACATGTGTTTGAGAATAAGTTTAGTAAACATGACTTCATATGAGAGTTTCATTTAATAACTCACTTAGTATTTATGACAAAATTCTCATATAGTAGTTGTGTTAATGATCTTTTGACTTAAGATTTCTATCGATCTTATATGATGAATGCTATACTTTATTCCACTTATGGTCATAACCATGAATGTCCGAATAGAGCATTCTTAGATGTAACGCAGGAAATATGAAGATACATTAGTAGTCAACATAGGATTCATTATCTAATATCTTCTTAGTTGTGATAAACATTAACTCATAAAATTTCTAGCAAGAGCATAACAAAATTTTGGAATAGTTTGAAAACTTATTTGAAGAGTTAATTGTCTAATTCTTGACTTAATATGGTTTTACAAATTGAGCAGAATTGATCCCTATGACTCATTACTAGATAACAATTATGATATATAAATCTAATTTAATTAATTAAAAAATTATTGATGAACTTGAAAGATTTGACTCATCTAATCCAAATAAATTTTGGATTGCAATACTTATATTTATTACTAATATATTAAAAAACCTAATGAACCACACAAGAGCTTGACTTATGAAATATTAAATCGGGCTTAATTAAGTTAAATTTAATTAAAAAAGATTTAAAACCTTAAAGATTAAATTAAATAAATTAAAATTTAAAAGAAAATAGTTAAAGGCATAAATCTTATTTACGGTGGGACTGGCCCAACCCCCCCCCCCTTATAACACCTCTCTAGATGCATTCCATTCATACTTTGCTTCTCGTGTCTTGAGAACCATTGAGAGAAAAATCAGAGAGCAAATCGCATGCCACTATGAGTGCAATACTTGGGCAAGTTTCTCATCTTTGAGAAGGGTATTTTTTTCATTTACTTTTTCATGTGGACTATCAGCAGAGTCTGCACACTTGTAACAGTCGTTAATGTGTTACGAATTTTTTGATAGATTAGGGTTCGCCAATCAACAAGAAAACATAAAAATGGAGAGAAAAGGGTTCTATATTTTCGTTTGTATTAGTTGTCTGTTTGTGAGATATATTTGCTCAATGAAAGATGCTGATTGCACTGAAAATATGGATTAAAAAATTATTTTATATAATTTTTTTACTGTATAAGATAATTAGCTAAAAAAAAGGTTGAAACGGATTGGTTGTCACTTTCTATAGTAAGGAGACATCCTCATGCTGGTTAAGGAAAAAATATCAGAATCATGAAATTCATGCTCAAGCTGAAAAAGTTAGGCCTCTTAACCAGATAATCAAAATCTAGCTAAGAGATAAGTTTATTAAGCTATGCCATGCAAGATTGTGGATTGCGGTGGATCTACATCCATGATTATGTCCCCCTAAATATGTTAAGAATGTTCAAAGAAAATATTTCCAAACCCAAGACATCCAGAAGAAAAAGATTTGTTCCTTTTTATATATTTGTTTTGTAGAAGTGAAAGGAAGCACAGTGTATCTATTAAGATTTTGGTTCAGGACTTTTTTTTCTCATGGTTGGTGGTGAAGTTCTTTTCACATTGACAAAAGGGTCTTTCAATCTTTAAAAAAGTCAAAAGTTGGAAGGATATCAGTTTGGACCATGATTTAACCGTTCGAAAAGACATATACGACTACTGATTCTGACAGCTTATTATTTGCTCACAAGTTACAGAATATAAATGTGTCAAAAATGAAGGAGCATATTGATTTACAATTGCTTTCTTATAAGTGTTTGGGGAAGAAAAAGAAAAGGTGCTATGAACGAAGATTCTTGGCGGAAAGTTCTAAGATTTGATTCCCCTGTTGTTGAACATTCTGCAAAATGCAAAATTGGGTAAATTGATGACTCATTTAGAACTCTTGGATATCAAAGTCTTTAAGGCTGATTGCTAGTGAGTTGTGAATTGGGCTTGAAGTAGCGTCGAACCCTCTAAACTCTCAGCCATAGACGAGGTTGAAGACCGATATTTGGTCCGAACTTCCGAGGACATAAAGAGCTTTGTTTTGAGTATAAATATACGTATGATATAAATATATTTAATTTTTTAAATTTTTTTATATATTTTAAAAATTATATTTTTTATTTTTTTAATATATATAGGATACAAATATCGAACATAAATATTTAAAAAAAATAAAAAATTTATGTAACGTAAGTCAACAGTAATCGATTCCTAACAAATCATAATATTTTCAGCTTTTAAGGAATACTTGCATCTCAATATTGCTCTATATATTGAGGATTTACCTGCAAGAATTCCTTGTAGTCAAAGTCAGCAAATCATGGTTCACTAAGATCAAGGCAGAATTCTAATAAACTATAGTTTTTTGGCTGATTAGAAGGGTTTTTTTTTTTAATACATGGAATAGTGTTGCTAATTTCAGCAATATAATCTCTACGAAGTAAAATTATGTAATAGAAATTTACCTCAGAATACATTTCTTTTACTTTGATTTACTGTTGAAGCAATTCTATTTAAAATAATAATAATAATAATAATCTACCAGCTTAGAAAGGTTTGAAAAGTAAGCATCAATATATATATATATATATATATATATTATGATGAATGTTGGCATTTGAAATCCAGAAAAATGTTGCAAAAATGTGAACCATTCCCCCTCGATCCAAACACGGTACTATTGATTTTCAAGTCATAATATCACCATCTGAAATAAGAAAATAATACAGAATGACAGGATTTAAATTGCGTACATGTGTTTTATAATGTTGTGTTTATCAAAGTTGAGGATGTAATCATTGCTGCTGCAATCAATTGCCATAAAATGTGGGCGGTAAAAAAACTGAAACCGTAAAATAACTGCTATGATATTACGATAATTATTTAAATCTCTGCGTTATGGTATAATTGCACTAAGCATTCTCAGAAAATTCCACTTGCATCATTAAGATTTATTGAGTTTTTTTCTTTTTTCTTTTTTCCTGAAACTTGATTTAATAATTTTCGAATACTATAAATTTATTAAATTTCTTGAAGCTAACTGATGCGTCTAAAAGCTAACAATTTCCCTTTATGGAAGAACACTCTTGCTGGGTGTTATTGTGCATATTTTGCGAGCATGAGGTTCCACTTGTGCAGAAAGGTGGCCTTGCAAGGATAACTCTGTTGAATGCTGTTGCATTTTTAATTTTTTTTAAGCAGTTTCAGTAGAGATTGAATGGGAGAAAAAGCAAAAAATTGCAATTATTTGCATAAATAAGAAAAGGAAAAACATTAAAAGCCATGGTGATTAAAAAGGAAGCTCACCGCCCATAAATCTCGAGCATCAACAATGGTTGATGGTTTAAGGCCAATATCAGACCAATAAGCAGTGATGTTTGTTGAGAAGATCCTCTGTTCCGTAGGACTAAGGCCACCCTATTCTCACTCAAGAGGCTAGCCCACACCTAGAAATCATTAATCATTGACAAGATAGGTTAAAAGAAGCTGTATTATCTAGATTCTCTTTTATAGTATCTGTATCTAACATTTATATTTAACATATATTCGAACATAAATATTAAAATATAATCATTTAAATATATAAAAATTGAGCATACCCAGGCACATACTCGTTTTTAATGGTCATGTCTGGATTAGGTTAACTTAGAAAAGAAGTAAGCATGAATGTATATGATGAAATTACCTCAAAATCACCATCTTTCTTCACTTTCTTTCCCTGCACTCCAAGTATATATGCTAAATTATAAAAAAACTGCTACAAATTTCTATCTATACCATTTACTCATTCGATTGTTAAAGTAACTGAAAAAAACATACTAATAGTTACTACATCAATTGCTTTCGTAACCTTACAATGAATTCATAAATTTATCTTTAAAATGCAGAAGAAATGAAAGAAAGAACACACAAACACGTCTGCAGATTTTTTTTCTTTTTCTTGTTTTTGTGATTGAATGTAGAAATAGAAATAACATTAAGCCATTTCAGCAATTCTTGGTGCTGGCCTACAAAGAATTTACGTTGATTGACTGCAATAACCTCCTTATTGCTTAGCAGCTCGAAGGTGAAAATATTCAATGACCGAATATCGCATCCAATCAATAGAGGAGCCTACAGTGCAGAAAAGGATAACAAAAGGAACTATTATAGTATCGAGAGTCACATGATATAAGATAAACGTTACTTATAAATGATATATAACAGAAGTTGAGATCATCATACTTTAGCTAACGACCGTATGCTAAAACGACTGCGATATTCTTCTGTGGTCATGCCACCATTTCCTACTTCAAGCATGTCTGGATCTGAAACACAACAATTTTTTGCATGGCAAGTCAGAAAGTATAATTTTAAATATTCCAGATTCAATAGTTTCCACATAAAAAAATTATGTAAAATTATTGAATCTCCCATCATCTCTAACTTAACCTAGCTGGTTCATGCAATCACTCTTAAAGAGTGACATTTTGCAGCTTAGTATTTAAACCGTAACATTTACGATCCCTTCTGTTATTTTAAAGCTATGGTCTCTGATTATCTATGCATTATGCAATTAGCTTTCTTCTTGTTTAAATGTTAGGTCCTGCACAAGAGTCATGATTGTGATGACTAGAGTTTTAAATTGTAGTCGTGGATATATTTTCAGTTGTGTCACTTTTATCGCAATTGTATTGCAATAGATATTATCATAGTCAATTGCGATAAATATCGATAATAGAGAAAATCAAAACTGTAAAATAGTAACCATGACATCACGTTGCGGGTGTTTTTTAAATGCCTAATTTTGGCATATAAAAGGATAAATATGCATATTGACTGAAGTATAGAAAGCTACTTTGCTGTGAAAGGAATTCCTTTATCACACCATTCCAACTGCCAGGTTTAGCGCAAGACGCATTTGTTATTCTGTGCCACGAGATTACCATCAGCTCCTCAAAACGGTAAAACATGTTTTCACCTCAAAAATACCTTATGACTAAAATCATCGTATATCAAACAGTAGCATATTCTACAAACTACAGAATGGATAACCGGAAATTGCAACCATGGAAGATATAACAGTGCATTTAGTACTAACCTCCTTAACATTGCAATCTAGTAAAGCATTAAACAGCAATCATCATTTTTATTGTTAAGACAATAAATTAGTCAACTTATTTAGCACAATTTTAGTTTGTCAATTAGTAATTGATTTCTATTTTTTTATTTAGTTTAGCTCAATTATTTGTATTTTCTTATTTAGTTTAACCCCTTGTATATAAATACTCACTTGTACTAATACTTTTACAAGACAAGAAATATATAAGAAATATAAGAAACTCTTTCTCTTCTCTTCCCTCTTTTCCTTCTCGTCCGTTAATCTAAAATTTCAACATTTATGATTTATCTACCCTAGTTATCTTTAATATACGTGGTTGTTCTCCAACTATTCCCTATCCTTGGTGCCCAAGTTGCCGGATCTTCGTCTCCCCTACACATTTTAGAATATTATTTGCAGCAGCAGTTTTTGGATATGTTAAATGGACTCTTCATTTTCCCTAAAGTAGCATGTCCAAAACCTATATCTGACGCATATACGGACAAGGATATGGGAGTATGATCTTCCAAATTTACAGAAAAATTTAGAAAAAATTGAGCATACTGGTGTATCTAACACTCATCCCCAAGTCAGGCTAACAAATGTTTTCAGTTAGATGTGCAAAGGGAATATTCTAGTTTGTGAAGAAAGCTCTCTTAGCATTCACATAAAGAGAAAAATATGGGCCTCCCTGAATTTAGTAAAGCTTTGCTCATCTTGGGATGCCTGCTGACAAACAATTCCAGTGGCATGGAGCAGCAAAAGTGAGATCATGGTCCACTGGCACAACTAGAGAACCAAACTTTCTAACAGAACTATGAAATCAGGTGAATCACCTTTCCTTTGGGCTTATGCCGGTATTTGCGCAGTTTTCATATTTCAAGTAATCAATCCCCTAGGGAAAAAAAAAGGGAAAAAAGAGGAAGAAAGATAAGCAACTTTCTTGAATAGCAAAAGAAATGAAAAAAAATTGCAGTTAAAGCATCTATAGATTGAAGCATACTCATGAACCAGATGTTTTTGCATCTTGTTCTTCATGTCCTAAGGACCCAGGCATGGTTTTGCTGCAAGTATGAGTCCTAAAAGAATCAACAGTCTATCAAAATTTTCAGTTCTCAAGAAAGATGAAAACTTTCAGAAAAAAACCCAATTTTGTTTTAGAGTCAATTGTTTTCGAGCCACTAGGAACCAATTTTAATACACTGCATCTGCATAAATTCCAAGTTTAAGTCCTTTTCTATGCACATAATCTGCCAGTGCCTTGATGCCTGAAGGAAATGTTGAAGCTGCAGGAACCAAATGCCCCGCCAGAAAAAAGATGAATTTCGGATTTCTATTATCAATTAATAATTTTTGGTTTTGACACTCATTTTGTTTCCCTTGAAAGCCGAGAGTATGTAACTAAATAAGTGAATGAGAGGTGGTAAAACCAGAAAAGAAAATAATACTTGAGAGTCTCTATTGAGTTCACCCCAACACTCATCTAAAACAACACAAATCAAATTATTAAATAAGAAAACAATACAATGAAATAGAAATAATTAGTTAATAATGAATGTTACCTAAATTGGTACAGGTGTATCCATAGCCGCAAGACCAGTTGACACCATTGCATCATCTGAATGATCAACAAATCTTGTTTTTTTTCTTTTAATTTCTTTTCATGGAATTGTGAAAACTCAAAATCTTGCGCCGTAACTAGATAAAGAATTGCCTGTCTTTGATCAATGTCTCGTTAATATTGCAAGCGAAACAGTTCCAACTGTTCCACCTGCTCATCAAACAAAGAAGCTTACAAGAAGATGTTAACCGATAAAAGCATTTCTATAAGGATGCGAACATGAAGAAGACTTGGCTCCTAACAAATGAGTTGAATGAATAAAAAAATGCGTGGGAAGGGATCGTATTATACCCCATTTGTGGAGTTAGGCCAAGGCCATTGTTCAAAAGGATCCCTCTAATGCTAGAAGAATCTTTTAACGTAGCAATATTTCCTAGTCGAGCAACACTCATGGTAGCAGTGTTCATAAGCAACAGTAGACTTAGAAGAAAGCAATAAAAGGAAGCTGAAAAAATAAATATATGGTAATGAAAGCGCCATCAAAGCTTTCCCCCTTCCTGTTTGTTCGCTGCTAAGTTCAGCTGAAGCACAAATGAGTCAGAAGAGAGACTAAGAACAGATGATCGTAAAACATCATGGATAGATAAGCTTAAAGACAAAGTTGCTCCAACTCCTCATTTTTCTTAAAGTACTTGTATTCGACACCCGTGTTCAACACATTTTCAGGTATAGATACGGAATATGACTCTCTAAGGACTCTACAAAAATATGAAAAATTTAGAAAAAAATTTTAAAAAAAATGAAGTATGCCTGTCTCAAACACATATCTACATACGGCAGCCACACTCAAGTCACAGTAAGATAGCTTAAAGAAGCCCCACATAGCAACAAATTACCTGATTTTGGATGCGCACTTGATCTGCCTCAGCCTTGACAAACTGCAGATGTCACAGAGTGTACTCCATATATAGCCTTCTTCTCTGAGGCCGGAGCACCCAAGTGATGAAACTTGACAAGATTAAATTTAATCAAGCCCAGAATTTCCATAAGAGCTTTTATTGTAATACATGAAAGCTTCGCGTCCAGTAGGTATGGCGGCTGCAGATTCTAGTGAGACAAACGAATAAGACCAAGACCAAAGATACCGTCTTATTGGATTTTATTCAACAATGTTAACTCTTATCTGCAAGCTGCGGTTCAGTATCTTCATTCTTAGCAGATCAATCAAACAACAGATGGCCTTGCGTGCCAACCATGAAAGCATAAAATATAGAGCTCTGATTGAATTATAACACCACCCATTGCCACTCATGTTCATATTTCACACTTGGAGTTTTCCACAGGTCTCTTCGAGTTTTCTCTTGGTAAATGAATGAGCCGAATCTAAGCATGTAACCGAGTCGAAGACTGGCTCCAGCAGCCCCCTTTCTGTCCTTTTATTTTTATTTTACCAATTTAAATTTTCAAACTTTTTCAACTTCAATTAGTAATTCTATATGTAACTTATATCTAACATCTATATTTTATTTTTATCTTTCGTATTGATAGAGAAACAATACGTTTGGAAACTTGAATTTCAAATAATGGATTTTGATTTTAATGATAGTCTAATTGTATAATAAAATATTAAAATATATGTAAATATAATATTTATGATTAATTTTTCGAATTTATAGATTTAGTATTTGCTTTGTTTTATAGTGAATTTAAAATACTTATAAATATTTGTGAAAAGAATTGTGTCATTTATATATAAGATAAAGAAAAAATTATTATTTTATGTATGTACTTTTTTAAAAGGTTTGATAAAAGCAGACTCATTTGAAATAGCAATTGATATAAGCCAGCCGAATACGTTGACAGACTGGATTGGGCATGTTTGAGCATCTGTCCACCATCATGAACCCTGAGACAGAGCGTTTGGACCAACAAACATGGGCTTGAAATATCCCAAAAAGCCCCATAATACATCCACCGCCGTTGTTTATTTATCCCTAAAACTGAAATTATAAAAGCCGAAAACGATCTCTTTATCTTACTCGAAATTTCTCACTTTCTCTGCATAATAGAGGGAGGTGAACAGACCAGAAGGGGAAGAGAAGCCCAAACCCTAATTTCAAAAATCATTTCATCGAACGAAGTGCGAAATATTCTTCCGCTTCTTTCTTTCAGGCTTTCGTTTGTGTCGCTGAGGTAGAAATTTCGGCCGAACCTTGCCATGTGGAGCAACAATAATAACGGCGCTCAGATTGCGCCTCCGGGAACTGGGGGATCCACCATCCCGCCGCCTCCAGCTGCTCAGCCTTCGTACACGGTGCTGGCTCCGCAGACGACGCCACAGGAGGCTGAGGCGAAGCTGGAGGAGAAGGCTCGGAAATGGATGCAACTTAACTCTAAGCGATATGGAGATAAAAGGAAGTTTGGTTTTGTCGAGACGCAGAAGGAGGACATGCCTCCTGAGCATGTCAGGAAGATTATCAGGTGAGCTTTATTATTATATTTTTGGCAATTTTGAGGACAGAGCTCAGTGAGATTTTCTCTGTATTCTTCTTTCCTAGAATTTTTGTTTGCTTTTAGTTTTAGTGTTTTTATGGACTAAAAATTGTTAAGCTGAGGTTTAACCTATTTCAAGAACTGCTAAGCCTGTTAGGTCGGTTAAAGATTGTTAAGTTAATTAAAGTTAGTTCTTTGCTTTTCTTTCATTGTTTTTTAATGTTATTTTTATCTTTTTTTTTTGTTTTTTTGTTTTAAGGATTTAGAGTGTTCTGTGGTTTTATCTATTTATATTTTCAGTTGGAAAGCTTGACTTAGGTTCTTGTTTTTGCAATTTTGAAGAGAATTTTGGTTCCGAGTCTTATGTGTTGTGAAGATTAGAGAAAAACTTATTTTATGAAGCTTTCAGAGGACATCTTAAGAGAAGGAAGGCAGATCATGACTTGTGTGGAAATTATAAAAGGACGACTTCTTATTGAATTTGCGGAGGAATGGTCTTAAATAGGTTGCCATGGTGCAATATGATACACATTCCATATAGCAAACCCACATAGTAGGAAAACTGATAAAATTTTAGTGGTTGTGCGCTCTTTCTTCCTGTTGCCGGAGCTGTGCAAAACTTGTTCCTTAGAAGTTAGAAGTTAATAGTTACTTCCTGCCTATATAATGGAATTTAAAGGAAAGTTCAATTGTAAAATGTATCTTTAACAATGGCTGCTTTGCCTCATTCTCCCTAAGGTGTGGAGGCAGTTGAGCTAGGTTTTTTTTCTTTATCGTTCAGCAATTTTAACCTCACTAGCTTTAACTTTTAAGATATTTACCCCATTTTTAATTTTATTGAAGGCATGGTACTGCTTGTTGAGTTTCTATAGCCACCAATACCCTTTTTATGATAATATATAGTTTATTCTTCTGTTGGTATAATTATTTTCTCCTTTTTGTTGCCATAGTCTTTTAGGATGGTTCCTGGTTCACACATCTACTGTTGCATCTAGTAATCTGCACTTGCATTGGCAAGAGATGCATGATGTAATAATGGTTAATTTTGTTTTCTTTTTGACAGGGACCATGGGGACATGTCTTCAAAAAAATATCGCCATGACAAACGTGTGTATCTTGGGGCCCTTAAATTCATTCCACATGCAGTTTATAAGCTGCTTGAGAATATGCCGATGCCTTGGGAACAGGTTCGTGATGTGAAGGTCTTATACCATATTACAGGAGCGATCACATTTGTGAATGAAATACCATGGGTTGTTGAACCAATTTATTTAGCGCAGGTATGCTTATTTCTTTCCCCTTCTATATCAAACTGACACCAAATTAAGTTGTATCTCAGTTCAATTATACATGAAAGTAGTACATCTTTGTTGTTATTGATTGACTTATCATTTTTTCAACAGTGGGGTACGATGTGGATCATGATGCGAAGGGAGAAAAGAGATCGCCGTCATTTCAAGAGAATGAGGTTTCCACCATTCGATGATGAGGAACCTCCGTTAGACTATGCTGATAATTTGTTAGATGTCGATCCTCTAGAGCCAATTCAGTTGGAACTGGATGAAGAAGAAGATTCTGCTGTACATGCTTGGTTTTATGACCATAAGCCTCTTGTAAAAACAAAGCTCATCAATGGTCCAAGTTACAGGAAATGGCATCTCTCCCTTCCAATTATGGCAACTTTGCACCGGCTTGCTGGACAGCTGCTTTCTGATTTGATTGACCGGAACTATTTCTACTTGTTTGACATGGAGTCATTTTTCACAGCTAAGGCATTAAACATGTGCATTCCTGGTTAGTTTCCTGCCGTTTGTAATGCTCTAAACTTCATTTTTCCTGTCTTCATGAATGATTTGAATTTGCAACGGTTTGTTGCTGCTGGCTTGGAGGATCATTACAGTTGATTGATATTCAATTATTGTAAATTTATTTACTGGAAGCAGTTTTTTAAATTATTTCACTTGTGTATTGCTTAGCATTTATTAGTACTATAATACGTAATAGCATTTCTATCACTTCTATGATTTTTTTAAAATTGCGTGGAGTAGAAGATACTGGAGTGGAAATTTAATGTGATGCTAATAATCCCATTACTTTAATTATGCCCTGTTGTGGATGTGATATCAGTTTTCAGTTTAATTTGACATTGATAAATTGATGATTTCTGTTGGTTTCCAGTGCTATTTGTCTTTATGCTGCTTGAATGTCTTCTTACCTAAGTGTGCATATTTACAGGTGGTCCTAAATTTGAACCTCTATACCGTGATATGGAAAAAGGTGATGAGGATTGGAATGAATTTAATGACATAAACAAACTTATTATCCGGTCACCTCTTAGGACAGAGTACCGAATTGCTTTCCCCCATCTTTATAATAATAGGCCCAGGAAAGTAAAGCTTGGCGTGTATCACACTCCTATGGTCATGTACATTAAAACAGAAGACCCTGATTTACCGGCATTCTACTACGATCCTCTGATACACCCCATAACTACTACCAACAAGGAGCGACGTGAGAAGAAAATGTATGATGATGAGGATGACGATGATTTTGTCTTGCCAGAAGGGGTGGAACCTTTGTTGAATGACACACAGCTTTACACTGACACTACTGCTGCTGGGATTTCTCTTTTGTTTGCTCCACGCCCTTTTAATATGAGATCTGGTCGGATGCGACGTGCTGAAGACATACCACTTGTGTCAGAGTGGTACAAGGAGCACTGTCCTCCATCTTATCCTGTTAAAGTGCGGGTTAGTTATCAGAAACTATTGAAATGCTTTGTGCTGAATGAGCTGCATCATAGACCACCTAAAGCTCAGAAGAAGAAGCACTTGTTCCGGTCTCTCCAGGCGACAAAGTTTTTTCAAACAACAGAGCTTGATTGGGTTGAAGCAGGTCTTCAAGTTTGCAAGCAAGGGTACAACATGCTGAACCTGTTAATACATAGGAAAAATTTGAACTACCTTCACCTGGATTATAACTTCAACTTGAAGCCTGTGAAGACTCTCACCACAAAAGAGCGCAAGAAGTCACGATTTGGCAATGCTTTTCATCTTTGTCGTGAGATCCTGCGTTTAACAAAGCTTGTAGTTGATGCTAACGTCCAGTTTCGACTTGGCAATGTTGATGCTTTCCAATTGGCTGATGGTCTGCAGTATACATTTTCCCATGTTGGCCAGTTGACTGGGATGTACCGTTACAAGTACCGGCTCATGAGACAGATTAGGATGTGCAAAGACTTGAAGCACTTGATTTACTATCGCTTCAATACTGGGCCTGTAGGGAAAGGACCTGGATGTGGATTTTGGGCACCAATGTGGAGGGTATGGCTGTTTTTCCTCCGTGGTATTGTGCCTCTTCTAGAAAGGTGGTTAGGAAATCTGCTTGCACGTCAGTTTGAAGGGCGTCATTCAAAAGGAGTGGCCAAGACTGTTACCAAGCAACGTGTTGAGAGCCACTTTGATCTGGAACTTCGAGCTGCTGTCATGCATGATGTTCTTGACGCCATGCCAGGTGGTTTCCAATAGTCGTTATTCGTTACAACCTTTTTTTTTTTTGACAGTTTCTTATTCCATTATGTCACTATTAAAATGCAGAGGGCATTAAGCAAAATAAAGCTAGAACAATATTGCAGCATCTCAGTGAGGCATGGCGCTGTTGGAAGGCAAACATCCCATGGAAGGTAAAACCTTTGACTACTGAATTTGCTTTTTTCTTATTGGTTGAGTTGTGCTAGTCATCTCACTGTTCTATTCTGTAGGTTCCTGGTTTGCCAGTTCCTATTGAGAATATGATCCTTAGATATGTCAAGTCAAAAGCTGACTGGTGGACAAATGTTGCTCATTACAATCGTGAACGTATCAGAAGAGGTGCAACTGTTGATAAAACAGTTTGCAGGAAAAACTTAGGCAGATTGACACGCCTCTGGCTGAAAGCTGAGCAAGAACGTCAGCACAATTATTTGAAAGATGGGCCATATGTCACTCCAGAAGAAGCAGTTGCCATTTATACAACAACTGTGCATTGGTTGGAGTCACGAAAATTCTCTCCCATTCCATTTCCTCCCTTGTCTTACAAGCATGATACAAAGTTACTTATCCTTGCACTGGAGAGGCTGAAAGAATCTTACAGTGTAGCTGTAAGATTAAACCAACTCCAAAGAGAAGAATTGGGTCTGATTGAACAGGCTTATGATAATCCCCATGAGGCCTTGTCAAGGATCAAACGCCACCTTCTTACCCAGCGTGCCTTCAAAGAAGTGAGTTGGTGACTGAAAATGGACTTTTATTTTGCTTTTGGACTTCGTATTTTATATCTGAATTTGAGCTTAAATTGATATGTTTTTTGTAGGTTGGTATAGAGTTCATGGATTTGTACAGCTACTTGATTCCAGTCTATGAAATTGAGCCCCTTGAGAAGATTACAGATGCTTATCTTGACCAATACCTATGGTACGAAGGTGATAAGCGCCATCTGTTTCCTAATTGGATTAAGCCTGCAGATTCGGAGCCACCTCCGCTTTTGGTTTACAAATGGTGCCAAGGTATAAACAATTTGCAAGGTGTATGGGACACAAGTGAGGGGCAGTGTGTGGTGATGCTTCAAACAAAATTTGAGAAGTTCTTTGAGAAGATTGACTTGACAATGTTAAACAGGTATATTTTTGTGTAAATTTTTTGCTTATTTCATTACTGGCTTTGTTGGACTTCTATAATATTTCTTACTGGTTTTGTTGGACTTCTATAATATTTCTTTGTATTTTGCAGGCTTCTACGTTTGGTTCTTGATCACAACATTGCAGATTATGTTACTGCAAAGAATAATGTGGTGTTATCTTACAAAGATATGAGCCACACAAATTCTTATGGTCTTATACGTGGTCTACAATTTGCTTCTTTTGTTGTCCAGTATTATGGACTTGTTCTGGATCTCTTGCTTCTTGGATTGACTCGTGCTAGTGAGATTGCTGGTCCACCCCAGATGCCGAATGAATTCATCACATATTGGGACACCAAAGTTGAAACCCGGCATCCGATTCGTCTATATTCTAGGTATATTGATAGGGTGCATATATTGTTCAGATTCTCTCATGAAGAGGCGCGAGACCTTATCCAGCGATATCTTACTGAGCACCCTGATCCGAACAATGAAAACATGGTTGGATATAACAACAAGAAATGCTGGCCAAGAGATGCAAGAATGAGACTTATGAAACATGATGGTATGTTAGACCTTTGTAATATGACCTTTTTAGGACAAAACTGGTTAGATGAGATTTTAGCTCTAATTTTTTTCTTCTTTTCAGTTAACCTTGGGAGAAGTGTCTTTTGGGACATGAAGAATCGTCTGCCTAGAAGCATCACAACTTTGGAATGGGAGAACAGCTTTGTTTCTGTCTATAGCAAGGATAATCCCAACCTGCTTTTTAGCATGTATGTTTTTCTTGGTACCTCTTTATTTGATGTTTGTATTTGCTGTGTGCAGCAATCTATGCTGAAATTATTGTCAGTGTTTGGCTGAAGGTTTTGCTGGTGGTTCTGCTAATTATCTGAAAGTTTAATTATATTTTGTACTTCCGAAGTGTGTTAATTTCATAGTGTTGTCAAACTTTCACTACAAGGAACTCATGATACTTGTATTGCTTATTTGGTGTTTAAGCTAAATGTTAGAAGTCTGTTGACTTTACTGGTTTTGTTCATTGACATAAAGTTTCATGATCTGTTCTTGCCCTAGTGGCAGAATCTATTTGTTTTTTTTTTTTTAAATTTTGTCATGAACTTTCAAATAATTTTGTTGTGTATAAAAAATAGATATATATGATGAACTTTACTGTCCAAAGAGTTTATATGAAAGGTTTCTAATTAGTTGTCTGTTTTTCTGTCTCGCTAAGTTACTTCCTCTAAACTTGGCATTCCATTTTGGTTGTGAATATTTCTTCAAGAAACGGTTTGACTGATATGGTATCCTTATTTCTTATGTCTAGGTGTGGTTTTGAAGTTCGGATACTTCCTAAAATAAGAATGACTCAAGAAGCATTTAGCAATACAAGAGATGGAGTTTGGAATTTGCAGAATGAACAGACAAAAGAACGAACTGCAGTTGCTTTCTTACGTGTTGATGATGAGCACATGAAGGTATTTGAGAATCGTGTTCGGCAGATTCTCATGTCTTCTGGGTCAACCACATTTACAAAGATAGTCAACAAATGGAATACTGCCTTAATAGGTATTTATTTGAACACATTGTTTCTGGTTATTACTGTTTGATCGGTGATAATATTGGATTTATTGAGTTCTTTTTTTCTTTCTTTATTGAATAGGTCTTATGACTTACTTCCGTGAAGCAACTGTGCATACACAAGAGCTCCTAGATCTTCTCGTTAAATGTGAAAATAAAATTCAAACTCGTATCAAGATTGGACTGAATTCTAAAATGCCTAGTCGGTATGTTTATTTTTTAACCAACCTCGATTTTCTTTCTTTCTCTCATGTCTTTGTGTTCATAATAATTTTTTAACACATTACTATGCCTCAGATTCCCTCCTGTCATTTTTTACACTCCTAAAGAAATCGGAGGACTTGGCATGTTATCAATGGGCCACATATTGATTCCGCAGAGTGACCTCCGATACAGTCAGCAGACTGATGTTGGTGTAACTCACTTTAGGAGTGGAATGAGTCATGAAGAGGACCAGCTGATTCCTAATCTTTATCGGTATATACAGGTGAAATCATTTGCACCATATTATGTGCTTTCCATTTTCTTGCCTAGCTTGATTTTTTGATCATCTTGCTGACTTTTAACAGCCATGGGAGAGTGAGTTCATAGACTCACAGCGTGTTTGGGCAGAATATGCTTTGAAGAGGCAGGAAGCACAGGCACAAAATAGGCGTTTAACCCTTGAGGATTTGGAGGTTAGTTTCATTTTTCATTTTCTTAAGCCATAGCAATTGTTGTCTCTAATGCTACTTCCTTTTGGCATTTGCCTCATGTTATATTTTTCATATGATTGTTCTTCTAATCATTTATGTATTCAGCGTGATATTTGCATTATATGATTTATCTGTCATAAGGAAATTGTGCTCTGATGATGTTCTTCTTGATTTATTATCAGGATTCATGGGATAGAGGAATACCACGTATAAATACTTTGTTTCAGAAGGACAGGCACACATTAGCATATGACAAAGGATGGAGAGTACGTACAGACTTTAAGCAGTACCAAGTTTTAAAGCAGAATCCTTTCTGGTGGACCCACCAAAGGCATGATGGCAAATTGTGGAACTTGAACAACTATCGAACTGATGTCATCCAAGCTCTGGGAGGTGTTGAGGGAATTCTAGAACATACTTTGTTTAAAGGAACATAGTAAGTACTTTTTAGATCACTTATCTGATTTCTGTGCTTCTTAATGATTTGGATTTTCATGTCTTATTTTATTTTTATTCCTGAAATTACAGCTTTCCAACTTGGGAGGGTCTGTTTTGGGAAAAGGCTTCTGGATTTGAGGAGTCAATGAAGTATAAGAAGCTCACTAATGCTCAGAGATCTGGTCTTAATCAGATTCCTAACCGTAGGTTTACTCTTTGGTGGTCACCTACAATCAATCGGGCTAATGTTTACGTGGGTTTTCAAGTGCAACTAGATCTGACTGGAATTTTTATGCATGGGAAGATCCCAACCTTGAAAATATCTTTGATTCAGATATTCCGTGCCCATCTGTGGCAAAAAATTCATGAGAGTGTGGTTATGGATCTTTGCCAAGTCTTAGATCAGGAGTTGGATGCTTTAGAAATTGAAACTGTTCAGAAGGAGACAATCCATCCAAGGAAGAGTTACAAGATGAACAGCTCTTGTGCAGATATTCTTCTCTTTGCAGCTCATAGGTGGCCTATGTCAAAGCCTAGTCTTGTGGCAGAGTCGAAGGACATGTTTGATCAAAAAGCAAGCAATAAATATTGGATAGATGTGCAGCTCCGGTGGGGAGATTATGACTCACATGATATTGAGCGTTATACTCGAGCCAAATTTATGGATTACACAACAGACAACATGTCTATTTATCCATCTCCTACTGGTAAAATTTTACCTCGCTTACCCTATTCTTTCTTCTCTATTATATGCCTTTGCTTTCTCTGGCCTGATCATCATATATTGTGTTTATGTAGGGGTAATGATTGGCATTGATCTGGCTTACAACTTGCATTCTGCATTTGGTAACTGGTTCCCTGGATCAAAGCCACTGCTTGCACAGGCAATGAATAAGATCATGAAGGTAATATGGTTTTACTGATTTAATATAGGTGGATTCCTAGTTAGTATAATTTATAACTCAGATATGTTTGAAGCTGCGACTGTTGTTAAATACTAGTATTGTTATTAATGTCGAGGGTTGAACTTCTTTTTTTTGTTTTTGTTTTTTATCCTTATACAGTCAAATCCAGCTTTATATGTTTTAAGGGAGCGGATAAGGAAAGGTTTGCAGTTGTATTCTTCTGAGCCTACTGAGCCGTATCTTTCATCCCAAAACTATGGGGAGATCTTCAGCAACCAGATCATTTGGTTTGTTGATGACACCAATGTGTATCGTGTGACAATACATAAGACATTTGAAGGGAATCTCACAACAAAACCCATTAATGGTGCCATCTTTATATTCAATCCACGGACTGGACAGTTGTTCCTAAAGGTTTGTTTCTTCATATAGTTTCTTTTCTAAGCTAGTTTGTCCATTGAAGATCTCAACTGGATAGCATTTCCCTCTTGCAGGTCATTCACACAAGTGTCTGGGCAGGTCAAAAGCGTCTTGGTCAGCTTGCCAAGTGGAAAACTGCTGAAGAAGTTGCTGCTCTTGTGCGGTCTTTGCCTGTTGAAGAACAACCAAAACAGATTATTGTTACTCGAAAGGGAATGCTTGATCCTTTGGAGGTTCACTTGCTGGATTTCCCTAACATAGTTATCAAGGGAAGTGAGCTGCAACTCCCATTCCAGGCGTGCTTGAAAATTGAGAAATTTGGTGATCTAATTCTGAAGGCTACAGAGCCACAAATGGTTTTGTTCAACATTTACGATGACTGGTTGAAGAGTATTTCATCGTACACTGCATTTTCCCGACTCATTCTGATCCTTCGTGCACTTCATGTGAACAATGAGAAGGCTAAGATGTTATTGAAACCGGATAAGACAATCGTTACTGAGCCACACCATATCTGGCCTTCTCTAACTGATGATCAATGGATGAAGGTAGACATTATTGTTTACTCGTAAAGCTTTTGCCAATTAGTTTTAGAAGCATGCATCCATCATCATAATGCGGTACATTAAAGATGATTACATGGTGCAGGTTGAAGTTGCTTTAAGAGATCTCATCCTCTCTGACTATGCCAAAAAGAACAATGTGAACACATCAGCACTGACTCAGTCTGAGATTCGTGACATTATCCTTGGAGCTGAGATTACTCCACCCTCGCAACAGAGGCAGCAGATAGCAGAGATAGAAAAACAGGTTATGTTATGTTCTGCTTTTCTCTTATTATATGGGATTGCTGATTTAACTTGGTTTTATATTTACTAAACCTTGATTTATTTATTTTTTTTATTTTAATAAAATGAACATTTTACTAACTTAGAGCTATTACCTTTTGAACTTATACTTTCAGGCAAAGGAGGCCAGCCAGCTGACAGCTGTGACAACTAGGACTACAAATGTGCATGGTGATGAGCTCATTGTCACCACCACCAGTCCATATGAGCAAGCAGCATTTGGGTCCAAGACAGATTGGCGTGTTAGAGCAATATCAGCTACAAATCTTTATCTTCGAGTCAATCATATATATGTGAACTCAGAGGACATAAAGGTACATATCTGACTTATTTGAGATTATTTATCCAACAGAACTAAGATTTATTTGAGATCTATCGATTGATCTTGGAGCTGATGCTAACATGATTAAAATTAATTATACAGGAAACTGGGTACACTTATATCATGCCAAAGAACATTTTAAAGAAGTTCATCTGTATAGCAGATCTCCGGACTCAAATTGCTGGATACTTGTATGGAATAAGCCCACCTGATAATCCTCAGGTTAAGGAAATTCGCTGCATTGCCATGCCACCACAGTGGGGCACTCATCAGCAAGTTAATCTTCCATCAGCTCTTCCTGAACATGATTTCTTGAATGATCTGGAGCCTTTGGGATGGATGCATACACAGCCAAACGAGCTTCCTCAATTATCACCGCAGGTTTGCGTTGTTGTTAAATTTTAATGGAATATTTCGGAGTTGTAGTCTGTCATAGGAAATCAAATGTTATAATAACTAATTGTTGTCTTATCATGCATTTCTAATCACAGGATGTCACATCCCATGCTCGGATTTTAGAGAACAGCAAGCAGTGGGATGGAGAGAAGTGCATTATCTTGACATGCAATTTCACTCCAGGTTCTTGCTCATTAACAGCATACAAGCTTACCCCAAGCGGTTACGAGTGGGGACGAGTTAACAAGGATACAGGAAGCAATCCTCATGGTTACCTTCCAACTCATTACGAGAAGGTCCAGATGCTCCTAAGTGATCGGTTCCTTGGATTTTACATGGTAAGAATATTGATGCTGCTGAATTCTGATGAAATATATACATACATATATTATTGAGCTCGTCGTTGGGGGCTAACTATGTTTGCTCTGTTCTTGTCTTCGATAGATTCCGGACAATGGTCCATGGAATTACAATTTCATGGGAGTGAAGCATACAGTTAGCATGAAATATGGTGTGAAGCTTGGCACCCCAAAAGAATACTACAATGAGGACCACAGGCCAACGCATTTCCTGGAGTTCAGCAACTTGGAGGAAGGTGAGACTGCAGAAGGAGATCGGGAGGATACGTTCACCTAATTCTCTTCACGGTTAGTTACTGCGTTTGTAATTTTTTTTTTTTCTGAAATTAACTTTGTTGAATTACTATGTATGAAAAGTTGAACACACCTTGCAAACTTTCTTAGTGCTGGGCCCGGAAATATCAGTAGAGGCCTTAACTTGTTTGTTTGGATGGTAGCATTGCATGTAGTTTTATCCCAAATGTAAGATTTTGCTTAATTGAGATGTAAATACGAGTAAATCTTAGCCACTCGTTTTTTTACCTCGTCTTATCGTCATCATTAGTCATTTTTATGCTTATGGTCGGAAGAATGGGTGAATGGTTTTTGTCTTGCTATTTAAAAATTTTCATTTCACACCGTAAATATAATTTTGAACTGTCACTCTTATCTTCATAATTTTTGAACTTGAGGTTGAAAATTTGTTTTACTGCACAAAACATAGTAAAATATTAAAAAATTATATATTTTATAATTGAATTATAAATAAAAATTATTTATATTAATTAAAGAATAATTTGAATCGGACGAATTGAATGGAGTTATAAAAGGTATTTTGGACTGATGTAATTGGAATTAGACTTATTTATAAATTAACGAGATATATAATATCTGTCGCCAGAATTAGGAACCGTCAGATACAACCTCGAGTTTTTTACCAAAATGGGCTCTTCGATAACGTCTTAGAAATCTCTCTCATTATTTGCGACATGGTTTGCTGGAGGAAGTTTTTTTTTTTGGGGGGCCCCCCCTCCAGAACCTGTTAAAGAAAAAGAGAAAAGGTATTTTGAAATACCTCATTTGAATGTACTTAATTTCCCTTTCATTTCTTTTCTTTGCCAGCTCTCGAACCTTGATTTGGTTATAGCATCTAAACACCTAACCATCGAGGTCAAGGGCGTTAGATGTTGCAAGCCCAACAACCTTAAATTATTTAATGGGTCTTCCGTTTCGCAGACACCGGAGAGCCATGCAAAAACCCAAAACGGCAGCAATAATACTTAATTTTGTAAAGCAGATAATAGTTTTGCTAGATTTTTAGAACAGTAAATTAATATGCTTTCTCTCTATAAATATTTTACTCAAACGTTACACTTAATTCGAAGAGGTAACTTCTAGGCTAACACGTAGTTCTATTCAATGATCAATTAACTGTTGAATTAGTAAATTTGATTCGAATGGAGTTAAGATACTTTCAACCCCTTATTAATTAATAAAAAAATATTTTATTTATATTTAATTATACTTTGCAGCCCTGCCCCTTGAATGCCAAAGTTTTTTTGCGAAATTATAAATTGGGATGGTGGAGTAAAAATAATGATTGGTTGCTACTATTTTTGAAAACAAGTAATTGTTATCACGTGCATCACATATAAATATTATAGTATTATATATTTTTAAATATATAGTTGAATATGTTACAAACAAATAAAACTAATAAAATGTATGGTAATCGAGATTTATATTAACCTATAAATTTTACTTCACATGCAATTTTTTTTATAGTTGAGTTCTATAAATTATATCAAATTAATATAAAATTTTTGTTTGAACGCTAATATAAATATTATGAAGATAAATAAAAAAAAATCAAAGTAAACTTTTACTCTTTTCTATTTTAAAATATTAAAGATAAAATAATTAAATATAAATTTCTAATTATTTGCAAGCCAAATAAAATAACATGAAATTTAATTCTATAAAAAACATTATTTCGGCTAATTTTTTTTTATTAATTTTTCTTTCTTCTTTCCTTTTTATTCCAAACTGATTTCACTATTTGCAAAATATAATTTACATTACGGCAGTTTAAGACAGAGGATTCTTGACTATTTTCTTCAATGCTCTAACTCGTTCATTGCCTGCAAATCTATTCATTTGGTCATTGGCTGGCTCACAGCCAAAAGAGTTGGAACACACAAAATATGTGGAACTGCCCTGCCACATATTGTGCGTATTTATATTTTGTCAAAAAAACATTTATTTTATTATTTAAAATATATTTAAAAAATTTAATTTTATATTAATATTTATATATTTTTATAATTAAATTTTAGTGATATTTATTTTTATCAACTAAATAATAATTTAGATGAAATTAGGTCACATCAAATTACAAATAGACATATTTAAGTTAAACCTATCAAAATTAGACAGGTAAGCGGATTCAGACCTAATTTTCTAAAAATACATGTCATGGGGCAACAATTGAGAACCATCGGATTAACCCCAAGACCTTATCAAATTGGGCTTCTTTGTAACTTTTCTCACTCTTCACAACTTGGTAAATCAAGTCTTTGCGTACTGAAAGGAATTTTTAATTTTTGCTTTAAAAAAGGGTATTTTAAGCACCCAACCATCAAGGCCAAGAGGAGAGCCAGCGACACATTTAACGCAGTATTGTATGCATCCCCCGTATAAATATTTCACTCAAATGGTAAGCATAAGCAGGGGCGATTTCTAGGCGGGCAAGTAGATCTGTTCGATGGTACACTTGACTGTTTAATTTAAAGGATATGATTAGAATTTGGTTGATTTTGAGATAAGATACGTTGAATCGATTATTTAATCAATAAAAAATTATTTTTATTTAAAATTTAATTATAAAAATAAATTAATATTTTATATATTTTAAATAATAAAATATTTTTTTTACATTTAATAAATCAAACAATTATCCTTAAATAAATAAATTATTTTACTTACCTTTAATTTGATCTAATTTATAAATACCTTTACTTACATCCATGCCACTTGACTCCCAAAGTTTTGTTGGGGAATTTATGTAAGTTGGGATGGTGGAGTGAAAATGAAGATTGGTTTTTTACCATATTTAAGAATGGTAGTATTAATTGTCGTTTGCGCCGCATATTAATACTTATTAGTTGTTATATTATTTAGATATATAATTAAATATTTCACAAATAAATATATTTAATAAAATATATATTAATTAAAATTTACATAAATATATAAATTTTAATTCATGTGTAAATTATATTAAATTAACGCCAAGTTTTTGTTTCATTGTTTCAGAAGATAAGGTCATGTTTCATGCTGACACGTGGTAATAATTTTTAGGCTCTGTGTTGGTGGGATATGAGGGGGGGGTGGGGATGAGATTTGGGAGAAAGGAGGGAAGAAAGTGGGGAAAGAAAGAAAGAGAAAGGAAAGCAAAAAAAGGGTGGAGAGAGGAGAGAAAAAAATAGGAGCAAATTATGTTTTTGTGTTTTTATTATTTTTTATATTTAAATTATTATAAAAATATATTATTATAAATTTGTATAAAATTTTACGCATTAATAATTTATATTATTTTTATATATTTTTATTATGTTCATATTATTTTTATGTTATTTTTAATTAATTTTTTATGTTGCTTTTGTATATTCAATTTTTTTTAAAAAAATGATGTTATTATGTTGTATCTTAATTCGTGAAATGTTTTATATAATTTATTGTAGCTATTCGATTTAAAAAATTGTGTTCACAATGTGTTTAGATTTATGGGTTTTTTCCTCCTCAATATATCTTACTTTTACATTTGTTATAAATTATAGTTGTAAACTTTTTGATCTAAAAATTCTCATCAATAGATTTTTATACATTAATAATTAATTTTATATAGATTTTGATATATTCGTTTATTTATATCATATTTTGATAATTTTCTTATGTTTTTGTTCATTATCTCAACTCATATCATATTTTTTTTATAGTTTATCTGATTCAATTTTAACTATAAATTTATTTACCTAAGAAATTAATGTATAAAAATATTTAAATAATTTCACATAGTGATTTTTAATATTTATTTTTTTAGTAAAAATTAATTTAAAGTTGTAAGACCATACGTTGACTTGCATGTTAGTTTAAGACCAATCTAATTGAGTAAAAAAGTTTTAAAAAGTTATTATATTAATTTTTTTATTTTAAGTTTAAATGATGTATTTAAAGATATTGATTCACACATTCACTTATGAATAGATTTAGAGTTCATCTTAGGAAATTCTTTATTTTTTTTAAATGACAATTTAAAAAAGTTGATCCATGCACATAATCGATTTAACATTTTTTCTTGGCCCGTTTGAGAAAATTTTTTTTTATTCTTTAAATGATATATATTTAAAGTAATTGGTTTGAAGATAGGCTCGCAAGTTAATTTAAGATTTTTATATAATCAAAAATAATTATCATAAATTTTATTCTATAATTAACAAAAATGTATATGCTATTAATATTGTTACAATTTAGGAAAAAAAATGATAAGTAATTATAAGTTAATAAAATTTTTAATTTAAAATTAATTTTTTAGTAATTAATTAAAATTATTATAAAAAAAATTTAAACCCCCAGCGTATGTGGGGATTAAACACTAGTACAAGATAAAAGAAAAATCAATGTAAACCTTTTGGTCTTTTTCTATTTTGAAATTTTAAAGATAAAGAATAACTTTAAATTCTTTTTTTTTTTTGGGTGAATGAACTTTTAATTCTTTGAAAGATAAATAAAATAACATGAAATTTATTCTATAAAAAGATATATTTATTTTAGCTAATTAATTACGTCTTGAATGTGCTATCTTTAGAAGATAATGTCATTTACTATCCTAGTTAATTTGATCCATACATTATGTGGATCAGATAAAAAGGCTTGAGTTTATTTTTTTGCCCTTTTAGTCCTTGCCTTTCTAGTTTTTATTATTTTTGTTTCTTCTTTTTTTTTTCTTCCAAATTGATATCAATATTTGCCAAAATATAATATACATTACAGCAGTTATGACAGAAATTGCTTTCACAAAGGGTTAATCTTTAATATATATTTACTTCAATGCTCAAACTCATGCCGGCAAATTGATTAGTCCCATTGGAAATTTGCAAAGATGGCAAGGGTCAAGCACTGTCCCAAAGTACATGTAATTGGGCGTATGGGCCTGCGGTAAAAATTGAAAGAGCCATCAGATTGAACACGGGACTTGAAACAATTTTACTCAATCGAAAGTGGCTCTTTCCATTAGTTCTCATAAAATAAAGAGTTTTGCATTCTGATAATGAATGTTTTTCGTATAGAAAAAAAAAATAGAAAAAGGTATTTTAGAATACCTCACATGTTTAAGATAATTTGGTTCTGGTTTTCTAAGTTCATTTCCTTACCAGCTCTCGAACCTAGTTGAAGTAGATAAAGTGACTAAAGCACTTATATCCACCAAGGACAAGGACAGAACCGGTAAGATGTGTCCCCTACTTTATTCTTTATGATCGTTGATGTGGGTACAAGACAAATAATTTTGTATTGTAATTGAATAATTGTATTATTATATTAAAAAAATTACATGAGAAATGTTTCATTTTTTGGAAGTATATTATTTGCCATTATTGCAATGTAATTAATTAATCATAATTCTGAATTGTGTAAGGCCCTAAAATTACTATACTATAATCAATTAATCAATCAATCATTATATTAAATTGTATAAGACCACAAAAATATTATGCAGAACCTAAGCTTTTAAGTGATTAATCTTTATATAATTTTATATTATGATTGAATAATTATAATATTATAGTAAAAGAATTACAAGTGAAATGCTTCTCTTTTTTCACTCTAAAAAATCATTATCATAGTTAACTCTATTTTTTAAATACAAAAAAAATTAAATTAAGATTCTCAAAACAATTAGTAGTTATTAATTCAAGTTAACTCCATTATTTATGGTCTCAACACCTCTACTTGTTTTCCAAGGTATTTTAATTTAATTAGCATTTGTTGTGACATGTGTTAATGCTAATTCTCGTTGTTACGTATTTTTGAACATATAATTACATATTTTATAAATAAATAAAATTAATAAAATATTTATTAATGAAATTTATTTTAATATATAAAATTTATTTAAAATACAAATTATATCAAACTAATATGCTGATGTAAAATTAAAAAAATATATTTTTATCAATTAAATAATAATTATATTCTGAATGAAATAATTTTATCCATAAATAAATCTAATTTTATCCACAAATTATGTCAAAGTAATAATTTTATCCACAAATACATGCCGTTGGGCAACAATTGAGAACCATCAGATCAACCTCCGGACCCTATCAAAATGGGCTTTTAAATGTTCTCATTCTCACACTTTGGTAAATCAAGTCTTTCCACACTGAAAGAAAATTTTTTTCCTTAAAA
>JBBYHO010000002.1:13029912-13045814 GCA_038382025.1 Adansonia gregorii
GGTTATCTTTGCTGAAACAACTTATGAGATATAGACACAGGTTCATAGATCAAGTTATTTATTCAATTAGATATATTCAATTTATATTAGATTAAATATGAAATAAAATTTTTTATAAGTTAGATCCACTTGATTTTATTTGAATTAAAATTTAATCGATAAAAAATTATTTAGATTTAATTATAAATATATATACTTATTAATATAAATTTAAGATTTTAAATATTTCAAAAAAAAAATTTTCAGACCAAATCAAATTAAATTTAAGTAAATATATATTTTTTTATTATTTAAATTCGACTCGGTGTATATGCACTTCAAATCTAAAGACGAAGAAACCAAAGTTGTTTAATTCTAGACTATTTACAGGTTATTTAAACTCTGCTGTAGAACGACAACCCAAGCTATTAAAACCAAAGAGTAAGACGATCTTAACCAGTCCTGACCCTGCAGGAAAAACAATGTTGGGAAAATTAATGGAGACCAAAAATCAAAAGAATTAAAAAAAAAAATCAGAAACTGATTTAGCAAACCCACACTGTAAATGAAGAAATTACTCTAAAATGGATTTAATCACTGTTCGTTAAATCTGAGATATATAAATCTTAAAAATGATCATTTTCAATTTATTAATGGCTTCCTAAAGATGAAAAGTTACGTTTACATTGATTGATGAAATCGACGGTGAAAAGAAAAAAATCCGCAGAAAAGCCAATCAAGAATTTAGATTCAGCTGAATTTTTTAAAAGTTCTTCGTCTAAGCTTGGTTATGGCCATGCTTGGATCAGTCCCACCGTCATGTTTATTATTATTATCTATTAAAATTTAAACAAAAAAATTTATTAATAAATAGTAATTTAAATCAAAATACGTTGATTTAAATTTATAAAAACTTTGTTCAATGCTTACACAGATATGAGGTTAATAGTAACTCGGTCCATTGAAATATCTAATCTGTCGGTGAAAGTGGAATATGAGATGGGCAATCAAGGTGAAGAAAAGCATACCTTAAAAGTGAGAAGGGAGGAGGGTGCTGCGGAAGGCACGAGTCCAGTGAATCCAATATCATAAGCTATGCTTCCATCAGGCTTGAACAATCCGAAGTTTCTCTCGGAAGTTGGACCAGGCTTCGAATTTTCATTGAACATCGCAAAAACGTAAGCCCTCACCACCATCTTTGGCCTAAATGGGGTTCCCTTCTTCTTAGCCAAACGTTTACGCAAATTCCGATTGTAAGTCCTGGCATTCTTCACCGTCGCACCAGCTTCATCAGGATCCCCACGAGATGCCCAACCGGTTTCAGAAACAATCACTTCCATCTTGCCAAAACCTGCTTTTTCCAAAGCTACATAAGCCGCATCGATCTGAGCTTCAAACATGTTATAATAATGCAACTTCGTCTTTGCATCATAAATCCCAGGATTATCTTTGAATAAAGCATAGTTAATGTCGATATGCTCAGGATCATTCTTATAAGCCAGAAATGGATATGCATTTATATAAAATGGTGAACCAATCTGAGAGAAGAACTGCAAAAGTGGCTTCATGAATGGCTGAACATCTGGTCTGAAAATACATGCAGATGGTGGGAAAGAATTGGCAAATACAGCTTCTGAATGTGGACTTGAAACCTGAACAACATCCTTCAAACCCAATCTGTAAAGAGCACTGTAAACATTTTTTGCTGACGGCAATAAAGCCTCCCAAAGTTCCATATCAGTCCCGCCCAATATCTCATTTCCAACAGCGATGCCTCGAATGCGAGTTCCAGGGAGGAATGCCTGCACATTTTCTTTGATCCAATTCATTGCACGATCCTCCCCTATACTTACGTCTTTCAAATACTCATTGGGGAGTCCAACAATGATTTCTATGCCAGACCCATTGAAGGCCTGGAGAACTCCATGATCGGCATCGTAGATTCGGATGTGGTTTATCCTTGCAGCTTTTAGAAGCGTCACCACACTTTCGGATTTTGGTAGATTGTTTGCTATTCTGCCATAGTTTACTCCATAGGTCCATGTGACTGAATGTGCAGCTGAAACTGCAGCACATATAGAACGTTATATTATAAGAAGTTAACGAAGATATCTCAGCAATATATACATTATAATTGGAGACACGAAGGTAATTCATCTGGCTACCAACTACCAAGAGTAGATATCAGCAATATAAAAGAAGAGAGATTAGGCTAATGCCATCAAAAATCAGGAACCACCTGGGGCAAATATGAGCTTCTAGCATGCCTAGTAGGAGATAGTAAAATGTAATTTCATATAGCAATTACTTGTGAACACACACATCAACAACAATCCATGTGCACCATTTAGACGTGATTTTGACCCAAAAAAATGATAGAGATAACATGAGAATGTCCAAAGAAAATCAAAATAAAAGATGCAAACAATGCCCAGTATACAACAACTGAAAGCCAGAGTAATTCATTAACTCAGCAAGGAGCATGCAGCCGAACTTACAACGAAAAAGAGATTAAAATACACTTTTCCAGCAGATAATGGTTTAAAACAAAGCAACCATATTGCTGAACAAATATATTTTTCTCTTTTATGGTCTATTCAATATAATTACACCAATTATCTTACATATTCAATAAGTATCTTAACATTAAAATAATAAAAAAAAAGATTTAAAAGGGAAGGTTCAATACCAGGAGAGCGTACGATAGAGAAAATGGGGAAGAGCCAAAGAAAGAGAGAAAACCCCATATGAGATGTAAGAAGATAATCAAGTAAAGTGCATTTCATTTGTAGAAAAGAGGTGGGATGTTCCAATCTTTGGTGACTTAAAAGCTGAGGCAAAAAGAATGCAATATACTTGTTATGCAGGAATGTCATAGACCACCCACGAAAAGATTCTTAACCTTAATTTAAAGATGATGCGTCAAAAAGACCTAAGAAATAACGAAAAGAAGAAGGAGATTCTTAACCTTAACCCAAAGATCTAAAAAACTGATGGATTCTTACTTTACTCTCAAAGTCTGCCTTTTAAGCAACTTTCTATTCTTGGGGGGCTTGTCTGCTTATAAACAGTATTTCTCTCTTGAGGCACTGTTGCTCGTAAAAAAGAAAAATTTTGAACCCTACCTATGAAGATGGATCGAATAAATTAGATATCTATGTTTACCTTTCTTGGGAAAGGAGGAGAAGTGAATCATTGGTTAATGATGGAAATAAGTTTGTCTTTTGCTTGTTGCTTTTGCATAATGAAGAAGGTGGCATGATTATTAAGCTGCTTAAGCTTGGAGAGGGAACAGTTTTGTACGCTGCAGAACCGCATTTGACAACGAAATTTCGAACGAAAAGGCTACTTGGATTATTCGAGTGATCATTACAATGATTATTATCATGGGTGAACCTTTGAATATAGAAGAATACAATTCTGTTTATCAGTTTCAAAAATCATTGCCCAAACGCCTTGGATTATTTCTTTGGTAACTGCGCCGTTAAGCATATGCGTACCCTCCCATGTATACGGATAAATTTTTGTATAAAAATTGCAATTTCTTATAAAAGAATGATGAATTTAAATTGTAATTGCAAAGAAATTTTTATTATTATTATAATTAATTATAATAAATATTAATAATTTTAAAAAAATTTTAAATGATAAAATAATAACCGTAACATCATGATGCAATATTTATTTAAATCTCTAATAAAATAAAAATGCTGACGGACAAAAGGGTTTCCAATATGACCTTTTGAACTCCAAATAATTACGAAAACAGATTATCAGATCGACAAGTGTCAGACTAATGAGCGTTGGAAAAGTTTTAAGAGCGCCATGCAGGAATCATGAATGAGGGATACTTAGTCTTTATATAAACCTACATGCTTTCTGCAGGAAGCTTAAGGCGGCACTTGAAGAAGTGCACGACGGCTTCACACACCAGGATGAAATGATTCCAACAAGTCATAACGGAGACATAAACCAGATCACCTTCCTGCCACTGCCCTTCTTCCTTTCCAGCTCTCTCCATTCTTCATGGTAACTACTACTAAAATCAGCAAAAGAAACATCTGCACATTGCACCAACATCATATCAAAGCATACACAGTGCAGTTAATCAATGACGCATTACATGTAACGTTCAATCTGAAACTTGAGCCATTAACCATGAGTTCCAGGGTACTACAATCTAGGTTCTGCACAATGTGACAAAAGCTGCAATGTTCGAGAGTCTAGATCTACTTCTTAAAAGTATAAAAGTCGATTGCTTTTCCACTAACAACCAAATCTAGCATCAACAGGTTAAATGTTACAGTCATCCATGGAATCATAGAGGTTACACGGGCAAATACAAAAAAAAAAAAAAAAAAAGGTACCACAGGATAGCTAGGATGATGGATGGTATATTTAGCTGCTTGCAGGAGCAGGTCCCGTAAGTTGCGGGGTATCAGTTTGCCCACTTTGTTTAACCTTGCCATTTTCAGTCACCTCCGCATCTACTGCCTTCCCTTTGTCCTCTGCCTGAATATTACAATTGCCAGCCACCTCCCGTAAACCTTGCTTCTCTTTGGCCTCTCCCTCAGATACAGGGATTTCTCCATATGGGTTCTGTTTCTCTACTGCCCCGTTAGATTCCGATGTCACAGTTTCTGGGTTTTCTAATTGTTTCTCACATGTACCATTCTCTTTCTCTGTCTGAGCTTGTGGCCCCTTTTCAGTAGGGGCTTCCCCTTTTTCTTTTTCAGTTAGAGTCCCATCAGTGCAACTAGCTTCGGCAGGTTTCTCTTGAACCTCCACTGGAGTTGGGGTGTCCTCAGTACCAGCAGCCTCTTCTTTTTTGTCATCCTCCGCAGTTTCAGGCATCTTAACATCTTTACCAGCTTCTTCTTGCCCAGCTTCCTCCATCTTGGAATTGGTGTTCACAGACTCGTCAGCTGCTTCGGCTTTACCTCCATTGTCAACCAGATTTTTGACGGAAGTATCTTCTTCTTTTTCAACTTCTGCAGTCTTCTTCTCAGCAGCTCGTGCCTCTTCCTTTTCATTTTCTTTCTCACCTTCAGATTTTTCCGGAACAGCCACCGTTTCCTTGTTTTCCTTCTTTGCACTCAATGATTTTCGGCCTCGCTTCTTTGGGGGCTCCTTTTCTGGTGTTGGAGTTGCCTTGGCCTTTTCAATGATCCTAGCTGATCTTCTAGGGGTCTCACCGGTACCCCAATCAAAATCTGATATTGGAGGACTACCAGGGTGTGATTTTAGATACTGCTCCAACTGTTTTCTGCTACTAATCTCCTCCCCAGTTGGCGCAATGAACATGATCTCAGTCTTCCTTGGTGAACCAACTTTCTTGGGAAAAAACTGTAAAAATAATCAGGAAAAACATGTTATACGTGTATACTGCAGCCATCAAATCAAATACAGAGAAGCACAATGACTTGAACACTGAAATATGCATTTCAAAATGAGTATACCCTATCTGTGTGTTTCAAATCATACAAAGCAAGTGGAAGGCAAAAAGTTATTTTCTAACTAAATGTAGTCAAAGCCTGATTTGTCAAGGAAATATTTACGCAGGAGGCTGCTGAGACATTCCCTGCCAGATCTTCTATCCAAGAGCAATAAGAAATTATTTCCCATTTTAAGTCACAGCATATGAAATCATCAAACTAGCTCTCGTTACTTTTCTAAAACTTCCCAGGTCCTTCAAGGTTCTTGTCTAAACTCCTGCTCCTTATAACATCTAAAACAAATTGTGCTTTACTTTGCACAAAACCACTCAGTAAGTCTTTATTGCTTCCATAGTGTTGTGTTGCATGATCCTACTTATAATGGCAGAATCCATTCTAGTAAAACTACTCAAGTGTCGGTTCATCTCTTGCACAATCAGCCGACAGAACCCACAAAATTTTGATGCAATGTCAATTAACAGCAATAACTATATCAAACCAAATAGGACATATATATCTATACATATATATATATATATATCTATACATATATATATATATATATAGAGAGAGAGAGAGAGAGAGAGAGAGAGAGAGAGTAATGTCCATCTTACTAGCTGCCAACCTGGCATCATCACCGGCTGCAGCAGTGAGCAAGGTCTCCCTAGTTCTCATTTCTTTCTTCGTCATTCTAATTTTGCCTCTTCCTTTTTTCTCTACTTGTTCAAGTGAAACATACAAACACCAATTGCAACAAGCACAATATATACATAGCACATTTCGATAAACTCCCTTGGGGTACATATCAAAAATATTTTGCATATGCGATACTTGAAAGAAAAACAATTTCTCTGGCCAGCTGCTAGAAGAAAACGCTAAGCTGTCCAGTGGCCAAAAAAATCCACCCTAAACCAATCTGCTAGTGTCTACTGAAAAGGACCTTCCAATTGGTATATGGTTCTCTATTGTTGATGAAATTAACAGCAAAACAGACACAACAGTTACAACATTAAACATCAAAAACCAGGCATCCACATCAAAATAGTAAATGTGAAAGCCAAATATATGTGCACAAGCTTTGCCAACAATAACAGCAAATAACTATAAAAAAATGCAGCAAAATGGAAAACCACCAAATAAACTTTTATGTTCATAAGGATAATTTCTCCAAAACCATGTTGAAAACATCTATCTGTTTTAAAATATATGTTGAACATATCCCTTAATTTTTGCGAGAAAGACATGCCAAATGATTCAATGAGCATTTGAAAAGGTAAATAGATAAAAACACAAGATATTAACCTCAGAATGATCAAGAAACAATTCATAGCAGATCAGAGGACCACTCAATACAAAGTAAAAGAAAAGTAAGTTGTTCAGTGTCTACGCGCACACACACAAAGAGAGGAAAACAACATTAGTATATTAGACCAGCTAAGATCCCATATCCTGGTCAAAAAGTAGAGACCTCTGAATTACTAAACAGTAACTGTATTACATTACAACTACATGATAGAAAAAAATCTGCAAAATATCAGAAATTCAAATTTAACATATAGGACATTAATGAACTATACATTTTAGCTAATAGCTTTGACTGTGCATTCTGAGCACCTATATTTCTTGGACTTGTGCGATGATGTCAAATAAGGGTACATGTCTGACAAAGGCAGCTCAATCTTTTTAAACTTTTTCCATATATTTTGGAAGGTCAGACCTCCACACCTATGTCTTGACACGTGTCGATAGGGGTAGTTGAAGGAAAATGAAGACTCTGAGCAACATAGCTGTGAACAGAGATATAAACAAGCATTCTTGCCATATCGATAATAATAGAATCAATGTGGATATCAACAAAATTGAAAATAAAACAACAACGGACTCTAAAATAGCAGGAAAAAATAGTAGTTAAAGAGCCATCCTTTTGATTACACCATAAATTTATATTCAACAGTAAATTTTAGAGCTCAAAGGACAAGTGAAGGGCCCCACTTATCATTCTGTGAATTTTTCTTAAAGCTCAAAACTTGAGTTCTGAAACAACAAACTGAGTCTCAGAATCCAAGAATGCTGACACAAGTCAAAAATGATCATCATTTAGAGGATCTTCATACTTCATTGTACTCTATGGGCTCCCTTTCTAACATATTTAGTTTTCCTCATGCGGCTAGAGTATCATCTGTTTCACAACTTATTGAAAATCTCCTAAGCAAGATGAAACAAGAGATGCGTCAGCACACGGGACATAATTATTTCTTTTTAAAACCATGATGAACGTTAAAAATGTTTTAAAATTACATCAGCCATTAGTGCAAATAAAGAAGCTCATAGCAGGGGCCATCAGGTGGACCCCAATTTTAGAAAATTTGACTACATGATAGCTCTCAAGTTCTATGACATATACTACAAAGAAAACCATTAAGTGGCTAATACAACTCTCCAACTAATTCTTCATGAATCAACTAACTTTCATTTTCAGAAGACCAATAATACATGAAACACACATTAGGTTACAGACAGCACAACCACCCACTTAAAATCCTAGTTAAAACCAGAATCCACGTACAAACATGATGAAAAGTGCAATTCATAAATAAAGCTGTTCCCCCATTTAAATTCATGATCTCAAAGCTCTAACCCATGAACCAGAAAATTTATCACATTATCAATGAGAACTAATAGTTACCTCCAGCATTCAACTACAACATAAGAACATGGTGCATGCTTCCTGCTGAGAAGTAACGGGAGAATGAGTTTCAAAAGATTGACTATTTAATCATCAAAAACGAACACTTAACTGTCAAAACAAGATAAGACGCCTTTTCTAGCTTATGGATACATCCAATGACCACATAACCATACCATCTTGACTACAGAATAGATTTTGCATAAGAAGGACACTGTAACCAAATAACCACTGTCAGCTCCCATTGAAACAAGATTCCTAACCACAAGCCATAAAAGGCAGGTGCTGAAGAATTGACATAGCAAAATTTAAAATATTTTTTTTTCCCTTTAGGCATTAGGCACAGCAAACAACATCCCACTTTAACTGAGACAAAACAGCATAATCAAGTCTTCATTGATGGTTCAAACTATCCAGCTAAATATCTATAAATCTTAGTCCAAAAATCAGAACCTTTTTTTTCTCTGTTAATACTTGTAAAAGTCTACATCACAACATCCAATACCAAACATCGCAATTTCATAATAAAAGTTTAACATTTTGCGCAACTGCTTTATCGAGTTTTCTCAACTACTACTTAGAAAACAGTTTTAGGTTTAAAGAAGCCCCCAAAAGAGAAACAGCAGATTTGAGCCGGGAAAATAAGCACGATTGCTGCTGAAACTCTTATGAACTTCATAAGACAATGCAAAATAAGAGTCTCCCCTTTCTCCAAAGAAAAACTTGGGAAAAACATGTCAAGCAAAAATTTTGTTTTCCTGGTTTTGTTTTGGAAAATTCACTCTCCATGTCAGAACTAAACATAATCTAGACATGGTTGAGAAGATTAAAACTTCCACAAAACCCTAACTTCAAACTATTACCACCAAAACAAAGCTAAAACCTTCAAAACTATACCTAAGGATAAAATTACAACCATAAACAAACAAATTACAGCACAATACCAATAAAATCAAAAAAATAATAACTAAACTCCCAAATTCACACCAAAAATAGCCCAAATTTTCCAAGATTAAAAAAAAGAGAGAAAACAGATATAAAACACTAAAGCGAGATACACAATTTAAAGGAACAAGCAAATTAACACATAAGCAGTTAACCAAATTAAAAACAATTCAACATTAAAAAACAAAGTACCATTTTCTTCCAAGAAGCAGGTGCTGGAAGCTCAACAGAAATTACTTCCTCCTTACTCTCCATTTTTCACCTGCAAACAACAAATTTTTTTCTCAAAAAACAACAAAAAAATAAAAAAAATAAAAACAAAGGACCGTTTTCCCTCAAATTTTCCCTTTAAAAAGGGTTTCCCTTTTTTATTTTATTTTTTATTTTATTTTTCTGTTTTTGAAATCTATGTGATTTGTGTGGTAAGAAGAAGAAGAGTCATAAAAACCGTTGACAGTTCAGTTTCGGGATTATGTTAGTTTTTTTTTTTTTTTCTTTTTGAAAATCTAATGAGGAAGTGATAAGGTTACGGCTCGAGGTACGGAGATTAGAGTGATTGAAATGGTATCCAATGACCAGATGCCACTTGGTTTTTCTGAAGCTGTTTCGAGTCGTTTCCTTTCTTCGGTGACACGTGTATCGGATTCGGGGTTTCAAAAATATCCAGAAACACTGTTCGGTCGTCGTGCATCCTGACTCGTCAATATGCTTCAAGCCGTAACGTAGCGCGTGAGTGTACGTTGACGTTGAGAAAATTTTAGTAATCATCATGGCCATTACATTATTTACTTATTTCATTAAAACAACAAAATTCTCTCAGCATTTTATTTAGTAATCAATATCTCTGTATATACCAATATTCGTTATATTTAAAATATTATAGTTTTTAATTTAGCTTAGGATATGAGTTAAATGATATTAATTTATTTAAAATTTATTAAAAATAAAAAATAATTTTTATTTTTAATAGTGGTGAAACTTGTCTCTAGTTAAAGTAAAATTTTAGTGTCGAATAAAGAAATATGTAATCTTTCTTTAAGAACATGGATTCCTCTATAAAGTAACCAAAACTTGAGTTTTAAATAAAGATTTGTGTGTTATTTTTCTTGTTTGGTTTTACTAAAGTTAAGCTAGGAGAATATTATCCAATTCATAGTACAATTAAATCTTAGTTTTCTAATTCAGATGTATATTTATTAACAACGTTTTTCTTTCTTTGGACCAAGCAACAAAAACTTGGAGCTGTTGCCTTTTATATTTAGGCATGAAAAAGCATTAAGCTACAAATTTTATGATCAAAGTTTTGTCATCTCCCTAGTAAATGGTGAAGAAAAAATGCATTAAAGTAAATCAGTATTATGGAATGCTTTGATACAAGGACTCAATATTTAAAAGTGCCATACTCATTTTGATACGATACAACGTGAATATTGATATGATATATGTGCCGCACTTGGCATTTTACTTTTAGACTCAACTTTTTCAAAAACCCAAACTAAAAGAAAGGTTGCGTGGAGGGAGATGATGAGAGTTAACTTCTTCACTTCTACAATAAGGTTGATCACAACTGTTCTTATAAGGAAAGAGAAGAGAAGGATGGAATGAAAGGACAAAAACCCTTAAATAGTTTTTATAGGTTGCAATTGAAAGAAGAAGTAAACGAGAGAAAAAAGCAAAAACATTGAATGGGTTATGATAAGAAATTAAGGGTTTTTTTTTTTAACTTTGGCTTCAAAAGATTTGGGCTTTAGCTAATTCTCTTAAACAGTATCAATCTTGGTCAACCCTCTCAAAAAAAAAGTTAGACCTCTTTAAATTTTGGCATTATGATCATGTAAAATCCAAGTTTATTTTGTGAAATGTAAAGTTACTATATTAAATTGGTATGTTAAATTGGATAGGCTGTGGTTTCTACAAAACTTGTGGGGAGTTTAGAAGTGGCATATAACAAATTAGTGAAACATTAAATGCTTTCTCCCACAAGGTTCAGTGGACTAAATGTACACGTGGAGTACTTAGAATATTTCCTAGAAAGAGGAATGTATGGGCTTTTTATAAGAATTAGTCTCTTGATTGGAGTGAAAATACATTAGATAAAATGATACACAAATATGACATGATGAAATTGCTTGATGACTATAATAAAGAACAAGGAGTCTCTGTGGTCCCTCTAACTGAGGTTTTTGGTTTTAGGGCAGTTTTTCATAAGCATATGGACACTAAAGAAGTCTGAAGAATTTCGAAAGAACATATGTTTTACTTTTCTCGTCAGATGTCTAATTTCTTGCTTACAGGCCAAGAAGCTCATAATTCTCCAACGGGATGTCATGAGTTAGACTTTGTAGCCACCCCTCTGGAGCTACTTCAGGTAATTAATGAAGCCAATGAAATACCATCTCGAAAAACTGATTAAAACACGTTAAAGAGTACAAAAGAAAGTAGGGCTGATCGAATGGAGATGAGGATTAATCAAAACCCCTGGAAGAATAGTTTGTAGAGAACAACAAACAAGCTAATAATAATTTCACTAATGGTGATTGCCTAGAAAACTTCAGGTTGCTGATTTATAGATGATGCTGAAAAGGCCAAGAATATAGAATGCTAAGGCCGATGACTACACCAGCTTGGTGAGTTTTTAATATTGTACGCTTGATCCAAATTGGTATGAATTGTTTTCTTTTTAAAAAACTAACTCAATATCTGTGTTTTTACTAGCACAAAGAAAGTGATTGAATTTAATGTTATAAGTCAACTCAATCATTTTTTTTATCAAAAAACTTAAAAATATAATTAGAAGATAATAAAAAAACAAACAAATATAAAGTATTTAGTTATTTTAATTTTTTATACTTTTTAAATTTCAAAAACTATTCACCCTTATAAAAAAATGCCCATAACCCTTATAAAAAATATTCATATTAATAAAAAAATTTATTGAATTATTTTTTTTAAAAAACTCACAAAAATGAATATAACTAATTCTAATATTATGTAATTCTTTTTTTTAGATTATTATTTTTACGTTTTACTTTTTAACTTATTTTTCAGTCACATAGAAGATTTTTTCAAAACCTAGTTTCAATTATTCATATGATAATGTCATAGTAAATTTTATTTGGATTTTACTAATAAGCCATATATTAAGATGTTTTTTAAAATTATTATACAATATATATTTTTATTTTTACATAAAAAGGGATAAAAAATTATCAAATATTATATTTAATATAATGATATTATTAAAAATACATATCATATAATTTTAAAAAATATTTTAAAAATACTTATTAATACTTTATTTATTTATTTTCTCATGAAAAATTCAATCGATAATTGTACTTCATGTTAAAAACAAATTTATTAATCAAAGAAGACAAAAAAAAAAGGAGTGTAGTTGCACGCGTTAAAATAAGAGTTGAGGGTGAGGTGGTATACAAAGAGCAGGATGCCCCTGGCCCCCACCTCCAAACGTGAAAAAGACGAGGATATCGTTTTTATATTCAACTGAATTGGAATGTGAATTTGGGATCCGAATTCGGAACGACACAGTTTTATGGGTTGTTGTGATTTAACACTTCTTAGCCCCTAGCCAAACTTACCGTAAGAAAGCGATCATCGGTCAGATTACAGTCGAATTTTTTTTTTTTTCAATCAAAGTATAATTTATTCGTAAGTTTATATTATTATTTAAAATAATATTAAAAATTATTTTTATTAATATTTAAAATTAAATTTAAATAAAAAATTTTTACATCATATAAATTTAAATTATTAAAAAATTTATTTAAACTCAATTTAATATAAATCAAATTTGTCAAAATGAATTATCTAATTGGTGAATACTTATAGCTGTAAATCTAATAAATATCATAATTAGATCAAGTTTGAGAATGGCTCCTGTTTCACCATAATTCAATTGGTTTACCATCATTCTAATCTTGTTTTCTTGCTTTACAATAAAATTTTTAAGTACTTTATTTATTTTAAAATAGGCAAACTTTTTATCTGAGTGAAAAAAATCAAGTTAATGGTGGTCATTTAATTAAGAAATGTCAGTAATTTTTAACAGTTATGTTTATAATTTTTAGTTTTTAAAATGCAAAGGAAATGAAGTTCCTTAAAAATATAAATAGATACATTTTTTTTATTTTAGTATAATTTCTTTAAATGAGTACTTAGAATGTAAAGGTTAATTTAGTATAATATTAAAAATAGTTTCTAATTGACTTTTAATTTCAGACTCATCTTATATATGTTTCGTTAATTAATTATTTACGTAATTCTTAAATTATAAATTAAATTATAAATTGGCTTCTAAACTTTAAAATGTATCAATTACGTTTTTAATTTTAAGGTTTTATATCAATTAGGTCTTTTCGTTAGTAAAATTATTAAAATAAACGTTAAAAGATACGTGGCGTAATAGAAAAAACTAATAATAATGTCATTTTTTTTAAAAAAAAAATTCCCTTTTCCCTTTTCTTTTTTCTTTTTCCTTTTTTCCTTTATTTTTTTTCAAATTTTATATTTTCTTTAAACAAGTTATATTATAATTTAAATTATAGTGAAAACATAATTAATTTATAAAAATATGAATTATTTATTTAAAATTAATTTTATAAAAACTATTTTTAACTTTTTCTTTCTTTTCTTTGATTTTTTTTATTTTATCATCTTTATAAATTAACTAAAATATAAATACTAATTCATACTATAATTTAAATTAATATTATTAATAACTATAAAATGTAAAATATTTATTTACATTAATTTTCTAAATTTTTATTTCTTCTTTATTATATTTTCTTTTTTATCCTCTTTTTCAATAAATAGAGAATATAAATAAATAATTATATTATAATTTAAATTATTTTAATAAATTTTCATAATTTCTTAAAATTATAAAATAATTATTTCTATAATTCTATAAAAGTATTTTGAATTGTTTTACTTTTTTCCTTTTTTAATATTTCTAAGTAAATATAAAATAATTTGTCTTATAATTTAAAATTAAAATTTCAAAAATGAATTAATCATAAAAATATAAATATTTATTTATAATTATTAAATTAAAAATCTAGTTTATTTATGTCAAACTAACCTTGAGGAGTCAAATTTCTCTTTCTCAATTGTCAAGAGTTAAGAAAACCCCCTATATTAATTTAAATAAATATTTTTATATTTTTATAAAATATTTATTTTTAAATTTAATTATTTTATACTATAAATTATTATTTATTTTTCTTTGGATTTATTTATAAACAAAATAAAAGGGGAAATAATAAAGAGAAAAAAAGTGAAAAAACTTTAAATATTTTTATAAATTTAATGAAAATAAATATTCTTATGAATTATTTGATTTTTATAAAATTAATTGAAATTATAATGTTATATTTATTATTTTTATTTATTTATATAGAGAAAAAATATAATACAAGAAGAGATAAAAATAAAAAAAAAATTGAGTTGAATAAATATTTTATATTTTAATAAATTATTTATATTTAAAAAATTAACTTAAATTATAGTATGAAATTTTAATTATGTTTTAGTTTATTTATCAGGAAGATAAAAAGAGAAAAAAGATTAAAAAGAAAAGAAACAAAAAAATTAAAACTAATTTTTTATAAAATTAATTTTAAATAAATATTTTATATGTTTATAAATTAAATTAACTATTTTCAAAATTAATTCAAATTATAATAACAATTTTTTTGTATTATTTATAAAAAAAACAACAGAAAAATTGAAAAAGAAAATGCAAGAATAGATAAAAGAAAAAAAAACGGAAAAAAAATGAAAGAGGACATCATCATAGCTTTTTCATATGTCATATGTCATTTAACGTCTATTCTAACGGTTTTATTAATGGAAAGATTGATTGATATGAATATTATGATTAAAGACCTAATTGATATGTTTTAAAATTTAGAGACCAATTTAAATTTTAGCTTATAATTTGGGGACCATTCAAGTAATTAAAACAATTTTGAAACATTCATGGTAAGGATGTGAAAGTTGAATGGCGTTTCAAATAGAATAGAATAGAATAGCTTTTCGAATCAACTAAAAAATTTATTTTTGTGGTTCACTTGGAGGGCTAGATTGTTTATTTTTAAGTTTAGATTTAGCTGGTGACTTAGTCTTGTGCCGCTTGTATCGTGAGAGTCTTGAAGAAAGTACACCTCATGTATTGAGACTGAGTTTATTGCTAGTTCCTCGGCAAATTGGTTATATATATGAATCTTAAGTTGAGTTTGGATAAAAAATAATAAAAAAAAGGAAAAAAGAAAAGTTGAGGAAAGAAAAAATATGTGTGTTTTATTTGAATAGCTTTCCTTTCTCCTCAATGTGCTTTATTTAGGGTTTATAAAAATTAGATGTTTTTCAGGAAAGTAAAAGGTATTTAATTCTCTTTATTTTTCCTTGAATAAAAAAATTATCCAAACAAGAGAAAAGAACCCATTTTCTTTTGCTTTACCTTTCTTTCTTTCTTTCCTTTCCCATATCTTAATCCAAATAGAGTGTTAATGCTAGCTCGGACAGGTTTATTTTGAGCAAGGATTGACATTATATTTATATCATTGCTATTTGGTATTTTTGGATTAGGAGGTGAAAATTTGTCTTTGAACTTAATGAGTAGAGTTGTTCATAGGTCATCCCGTGATCAAAATTTTTTAAAAATTTTTTATCTAAATTTAGCCCATCAAATTGAATTACAATTTAAAAATTTTAATATTAATATCTATATATATATTTTTAATTAAATTTAAATAAAAAAATTATTATATTACATGAGCAGTGATATCGATCAAATAAAATTCAAATCCAAGCTCAAGGCAATATAAATTGGATTT
>JBBYHO010000002.1:13137851-13150812 GCA_038382025.1 Adansonia gregorii
TTCTAATTTTCGATACATTTCGATAAGATTTCAAGAGGTTGGAGTTTGAACACTGGGATCACTAGCCCTTGTTAAACGGATGATAATCATTAGGCAAAATCTAAGATGTTGAATGTACATGATTCAAGATTTAAATGCATCCTAGTGAATGTTTTTACACATGCATAAATCCTATGTCACTCAGACTTGAGGGATGAGTTTTAGATATAAGTATACGTCCAACGTGTGTATATTCAATTTTTTATAAGTTTTTTTATGTGTTTGGAGGATCGTACTTCCTTACATATATAGTTCAGATAAAATAAATAACCTGAGTAACATAGCACAAATCTTGGGTTCTTATTGTTTGAGCGTTACTTTCAGGCTACTATCTTCCCGGTGGACATAGCAGGAGGTGGTCAAACGAAAACCACAGCAGAAGCCTGTAATATACCTTTTAATTCAAACTAAATGAAGATGAATTAGTACCATATAAATGAAATACATGCTTGAAAACTCTTCTTTGTAATGTAAAGAATAACAAATTAGATTATAATGAAGTATAATTGCCTTACTATTTCTGTTTGATGATTACACTGTAAATATTGTTGTACGTATTGAATTAGAGACCAGGAACTTCTTTGTATTAGTCTTAGCATGGAAAAGGAGGAAAGATTGCTTTCAAAACCCTTTTTCAACCTTTTCGAAAAGTTTTGCAATAGATTTATAGCAAAATAACAAGCTCAGGAACTTGTTAGGGATTAAAATACATCTTTAAACGGTTAGACTTTATGTGATTCATATGATAATAAATGAAATAAGATAATTAAATCAAATTATTATAGTGAAATTATAAAGTAAATTCTATTCAGTTTAACTACTATAGTGATAAGAGTTAAACTCTACTTCAGTAACTAATTAAAATACAGATTCTTTGATGGTAGAATACAACTCTAATCAGTCTTCTAATATAGGTTTTTAGTCTAGTCTATATAAATTACCTGTGCACCATCATAAAGTAATTATCAAGAAAAGGATATAGACAAAAAAGTTTATATAGAATGATCATCTTCGTGTATTTAAAACGAGGTTGGATTCTTAATTAACAATGGTTAAAAGTATATTTTGTTTAAATTATTACATAAACCTCATCTAAAATTTTATTAATGATATATATTCACAAAGAATGTGAGCTTTTACTGATTCAAAACTCGTGAAAATTCTTAATATATAGAGAAGTTCTATGGGCAATAGAAACATCAGGATTCATGTACAGCAATAAATCAAATAACTTACAAGGGTATAAACATTAGAAGGAACGAATGGTAAAGGAAAGGCAACTCTACTTTTTGAGTTTTATTCCATTTATCGTAAGGTTAAACTGTTACCTTATTGAACGATGAGAGCATAAATGTCGATGAAAAAACATAGATTGAATATCATATAAGCGGAAGCATAAAAACGGAAATGAGCTTTACCAAGAAGAAAAAACATTGTACTTTGAGCTTGCTCAAAATAATCATCGTAAAGAGTGCAAAATAAGTATTCTGAAATTAAAAATAAAAAAAAAATCAAAACCAAAATCATTACCTAAACTAAACGAATGCATTACTAATGCGCGTGGGTTGTAAGAGTTATGGTCTTAGTAAGTACAACAATATGTTGGCTTTACTAAATAAATATAAAATAAATAAAAAATTCTACTCTTTATTTATTTATTTATTTCACTTTTCAAACGGTTGCCTTATTGAAAAAATTGAATTGATTTGGGCAATCATATTAATTGAATTGGGAATCCATAATTTGTTCAATTCGATATATATTATAAAATTAAAAATTATTTAAAGTAAGTAAAAAATTAGTTGAATTGACAACAAATAATAATAAGAACTTGGTAAAAAAACAAAAAATGAGTTTAAAATTTAGTTTTCTAAAAAATTATTATATATATGAAAAGATTTAAATTTTTAAAATCTTTAATTTATATTAAAGATCAAATTATTTAATCAAATACGTATTTTTATTAAATATTTATTAAAATTAATATTTAAATTAGTTGATCCGTTTAACGAATTCAACCAATCAAACTGAATCCATGACCGGATGTCTTCCCGATTTAAATTTTAGTATGCTTTTTTAAACATTATGGTTTACTATTGGGAAAAAAAAAGAAAGAATAAAAGAAATTTATGTATAATAAAAATGGTTGAATTAATATTACGAAACAAATTAAGTTAATTAAAAAATTATTTAAAAATTAAAATAAAGATAAAGATATTTTGACAATATAATTTATCTAATTTTTTTAAAAAATAATAAACTACCAACTATTATAAAATTTAAAAAAAAAAGAAAAAAACTAGCCGTCTTGTAAAAAACTATCTTATTATTATTATTATTATTATTATTATTGAAAACTGTCACGATGGATGAAACGCTTTCTCGTACTTATAACGAGTAAGAGAAGCCGGGAATTGGGTAGCGGTAGGGTCTAGGGGTTTGCGCCGTCTGGTTTGTGTCTATGTAATATGATATAATATAACTGCAACTACAGAGAGAGAAAAAGGGAAAACAAAGCGGAGGGACAAAAGAAACTGAAGCAGATCCAAGAGAGAAAAAAATGGGTTGGATCGGAGACACCGTAGACTCCATCAAATCAATCCAGATCCGTCAGCTACTCACCCAGGCCGTCAGTCTTGGTACGTATCTAAATGCCTTCTCTACTATATATTCCCTGGAATATCGCAAATCCCTTTACTTTTTGTTTTCTTTTTTTTCCTCTCTGAATCATGTACTGTCAACCTTGTTGAGCTCGAAATGAGACAGATTTTATAATCTTTTGGGAAACCCAGCTCAAATTGTGTTGCACTTGTGAGAATTGAGAATAGAGTTTTGCTTTTGTTTCAGAGAGATCCAGATTTTTGTAGTCTATTTTGTTTGTGGGTTTGTTTAGTGGGCCATTGGGGTTATTTAGGAATTCACTTTTTCTTTGATGAAAGCTGAAATAAGCCTGCGAAAGTGTATGATATATCTACGCATGTCTTTTGAGCTCCTTTTGATGTTTCTTAGGAACTTAAAACTGCAAGCATGTAGTAGGATCGTGTTAGGGCATGCATGGGATTTTTGAATAAGCGAATTTGTTTTGAATGGTTGTTGTCATCAGTTATTTTTCCTCCGTGAAATTTCGATCATAGAGAAAGATGTGCTATTTCAGGTATGATTGTTACGTCGGCCCTCATAATATGGAAGGCATTGATGTGTATCACTGGCAGTGAATCTCCTGTTGTCGTTGTTCTTTCAGGAAGTATGGAACCTGGCTTCAAGAGGGTAAGTCACCTTAAGAAGGGAATGCTTACATGATTTTGGCGTGTCTTTCGCTCTTAAGTCTAACCTTATACTGCTGTGTACTGCACTTATTCTGCAAGCAAATGGGATGTAAATGGTCCTCCAGAATATTTGAGAATAGAATATAGGAATCCTCATTGCTGGCCCTGTCTTGAACAGACCACCTATTTTAAACAAGGTTGATGTTCTAGTGTTCAATGTGCTAGGATTATTTCTTTTTCAAAGCTTTGCTTTCTTTTTGTCACTTTTGAAGTTAAGCTATTGAGAATTTGCACCCGTAAGATTTTTTTCTTTTAAGGACCACTTAGTCAGAAGGAAACATGTCCTTCAGATTAAAATCATTGGTGTTCCCCTCGAGGGTTACTATTTTTTTTTTCATTTGGAGAAGTTCAGGTTATTCTCTATGTTATCTGGACTTGTAGATAAGTGTTGGATATGGGCACGTGCTCAAACAGATTTGCTCAATTTTTTTTCTAAGTTTTTCCATATGTTTGGAGGATCATACTCCCATATCCATGTTTGAATATAGTTGAACACAAGTAATTTAGGGAAAGTGAGGAGTCTGAATAGCATAGGTTATACTTAGTCAGATTAGAAAGAAATGTAAGAGAGATTGAAAATGAAGATTTTCTGGCGTTGGAATTCTAACTTTACAAATAAAAGATAGGGGGATTGCTGACTCTGCCATATTACCTCTTATAATGTACATTGTTTCTTTTTAACATATTCTGAGCTGTATATGTTATGTAACTTAAAGCTTTGACTAACAACACGAATCACTTCTTTTTACTTAAGAGCTATTTTTCTTTGAATTTGATATCAAGTTGAGCCTTTCCTTGTATGTTCTCATTATTATGAGTCTTGGCAATGTTGGTCCACCCCTTGCTTTATCTGACACTAAATTAGGGCAAACCAAAGTACCCAGTTGGTGGCAACCGCACTCTGCTGGTTAATGTTAGCAATTTGCCGGCAATCATGTCATTTTATTTTTGAATGACATGCTTTGGGTTTGTAATAAGAACACAATGAAAGTTATTTTGTTATATAATCACTTCCAATGGACCTACTTGAGATGTTTGATCAGTATTGTTCAATTGGATCCTCCTGTCTGTAGGTTTTACTTAATTAATGAGGATTATATCATATGCAGGGGGATATTTTGTTCTTGCACATGAGTAAAGATCCAATCCGAGCAGGGGAGATTGTTGTTTTTAATATTGATGTAAGTGTCTTTGTTTTTACCTTTTATTTTTATTTCATTCTGTTTTTTTTTTTTTTTTTTTGTGTGTGTTACTGTTGTTATAGCTGTTTCTGCCTTCATTTTCTTTTGCTAATTCATTTCTTGAACTGTGAATTTCTCAGGGCCGCGAAATTCCAATTGTCCATCGTGTAATTAAGGTAACTTCTTAATATTTTCCACTTATTTTATTGATCTTCGACTGAACTGTATGTATTATGACTGTAAAAACTAAAAGTGAATTTAAAGCATTGCTGTTACCATCTCCATTTGGACATTCTTGCACATAAGCAAGAAATATTTTTACTTGCCATTGAATAAGAGCACCAAATCAATTGACTTAATTTGCTAATTTGGTGTAAACAATGTTTCCATTTAAGTGTCAGTGTGCCAGGAACATATATTTGCTTAAGCAATTGGTACATGGTTGATAAATTGATTAGTCCTAGATGCTGAATGACTGATTTTTGTTTCTTACTATATGGTCTGAGGATAATTGTCGAAGAAGCTAATTTTCATAGGTATACCTAAAGGGACATTGAAAGTTAGCAGCCAAGCTTCTATCTGCTTTCTAGTTGCAGCTGCTAACTAAGATCTAAAATTGGGAGGAGAGCTATGTTAGAAAGATAATAATTTATTGAGCTCACATATTATTTATGCGAGTGTAAAATTGCAGCTAATGTTATACTCACTGCTTAAAATCTGAACTCTTTGTGCTTGTTGAACTGTTATTTTTGTGTTTGTATCTCTCAGTATCTTTGTTTATTTCTTTGGGATTTATATCTTTCTGACCTATTCGTGAGGTATATTGGTTGTTTTCTTGTTCCCTTAATGGAATACTATTTTTCATCCACCTTTGTTTTGTATTATTAGATGTAATCACTCCAAAAGTTACATTTCTATTTTGGAGAATTATGTTTTTTTTTTCAGATTGTGATGATTTTGAGATTTTGCTTTCTGTTATAGCTTGCCACAATTATTTTTCAAAATATTACTTGGGGTTAATGCTTCCTTCTGGATCTTTGCATTGGAGCTAGTTGGTCAATGCAGTCGCCTTTCTTGACTTCCGCAATCTAGTTATTTCTTGTGACTCTAGTTTCTTGAAACTATTTTATGCCTGGCAAGGCTTCTACACTATCTTTAGTTTGAAACTATGTAAGGGGGAAAGAAGAAACCTGTTTCGTTATTTTAACAGATTTATCGATGAACATGGTTCTGGCATCTGCTGAATTTTGATATTTAATATTATTGTAGGTCCATGAAAGGCAAGATACCGGAGAAGTTGATGTCCTCACAAAAGGTGACAGCTAATCTGGATAAATGTTAAATTTGTAAGAAATTGCTAAAATTGCATCGTGGTATTTGAATGTTCTTTGTTTATCTGCGCATTTTCAGGAGACAACAATTATGGGGATGACAGGCTTTTATATGCTCAAGGTCAGCTCTGGCTTCAACGGCACCATATCATGGGCAGAGCTGTTGGGTAAAGCCTTTAGCATTCAACCTTTCTTTTTGTGTGTAACATATTATTGGTCATTCTCTGTAGTTATCTTCGAAAATTATAGCATATCTTAAGAATTCACACACGATTCTCGCACACACATCTATACTCTTGCTTGTTTTGGAGATAGGGCATATTGAGATGTATCTTTGTTAGTTACTGTTACTTCTCCTTGAAATTTGTATCCTAGTGTTTCTGTGTAAGACAACCTTCTCAAAATTGGATAAAAAGTGGTGGAAGTTTGATATCTCAGTCTCAAGTGTTTGGATTGGAAAGCATTTTTTTTAGCAACTGGTGATGTCAGTAAATGATAATGATGTTTTATGCTCTGGGAAAGACTTGAACCGAGTTTCTGATATTAGCATATATCAAATGTCCTGTACATTCTTAAAGGTTTTGGTGTTGCAGCGCCTTTATATAGTTTTTGGATTTATGGAAAAGATCTTGCATGCCTGATTTTTTGGGTTTGAATTGCTCAATCGCTCTTAACATGTCTCGAGCAAAATGGTAGGGAAAAAAAATGTAATCACTAACTTTAATTGCAGGTTCTTGCCATATGTTGGTTGGGTGACTATAATCATGACTGAAAAGCCTATTATCAAGGTTCGTTTCCTAAATGACATAGTTTGCTTAAACTGAAAGCCTTTTTTTTATGTATATGGTTGGGGTTGCAGGGTTTGTTCCCTGATCACATGATGTCAGTACTCTACCAATTGACCACATGGCTGTTGATAACTGAAAGCCATTTTCATAGTGTGCTACACAACATTTTCTGAATCTTGCCATTCTGTATTACGTCAAAAACAAAATACGTTCCCTCCGTTCAAATTGCCTTGGTCTCACTCTTATTTATATCAAACATTGACGTTGAGGGGGAACCATGGTTTATGATTTTGGAACAGTTATAAAGATACCAAACTTTCCGGCGGGTTAGAGAACATGTGGGGACATTAATGATCATCTTATAGAATATTGTTTTCGTCGTAAAAACTTCCATTCTGTTGTTTTCTTTATCGCAGTACATTCTCATCGGAGCATTGGGGTTACTTGTTATAACATCCAAAGACTGACAGCTGAAGCAAATTGATGGTGCGGCCAAATCCAAAGAAGATCCTTCTGCAATTGTCAACTGCTTCTACCCTCTCCTTTGTATTGGTCATTCCTGGCTTTTGTATAATGAGAACAAACAGAATACTCGGTGATGATTTGATAATTTAAGGCAGTAAGAAGGATAGTGAATTTCGGCAACTCTGGTTTTACTTTCTACTTAATAATATATGGGGATTTTTATCTACTACTCCCATTTGTGTCTGAACTAAAGATTGATCTGATCCTCGATGCAAAGTTGGAGGCTGAAAGAATTTGAACTTTAATTCAATTATTTTACCTTGCCAACTTTAAAAGATGGTATTTAACAGATTTTCAAAATCTCAGCATTTGAAACCTACTTTCTTAATTGGGGGCCTCCTTTGCATTAAAAAAAAGTTGGGAGGCTGAAAAAGGTGGTATGATACTGATAATGATAGCGTTATCCTGCTCCTCATAGATCCATGCATGATCTTTCAGTTTTGGTTGATGAATTGCCCCGAAAAAAATGGGGAAAAGTATATAACTTGAAAACTGGGAATTAGAACATCTCCCACCTGCTGCTGATCAGTAAGTCCATAATAATGATAAAATTTTCATACTAAATCAAGTGAATTTTTTTTTTAGTTTATAATTTCATTTGAAAAACCTTTCACTCTTTTCGTGTTTCGTTAAATTATCTTTCCAAAATAAATTTCTGGAAAGAAGAAAAATATATAAATAAATTATATTCATGTAATATATTTTACCCAAAACTAATTGCCAATAGGTTAAAGCTAAGATAATTTACTGTTTTTAAGGCCCGAGTTTGACAATGCCGGACACTGGATTCAGATGCTTCAAACCTAACGTCTATAGTCCGTAGAGGCCGTCCTCCACGCTGTCTCTTCAATTCTGTCGACTCAAAATTTAGAACAAAATTTGTTTCATGCAAAAACCTAAACCCAAAATTCCCCCACTAAAAGCCTACAACAACCACCACCATAACGGAGAGCAATGATGAGCTCACTTTCGGATCCCTCCTAACTTTATTCGGTAAACATTCCTTCTTCACGCTTTTTACTTTTTATCAGGGAGGTGTTTTTCTTTTAGTTGTTTTGATATACTTAGCGCCTTTTGTGTTGTTTCTTGTTTCTGGGTGCTTCATTTTATTCAATACAGTTGGTTTCATTCTCTCTTCAATATATAGGTATTGTGTTTTTGAGGATTTGTTGATGATGGTGCCTTGAAGAAAGGGTTTTGATATCTGGGTATGATTCTGTTTGATGAAATTCCTTTCGGAGTTGTTGTTAATTGGACGGGTTCGTGTTTCAGAGATTCTCCATTTAGTTAAATGGGTGAGCAAGATTTTGATACATTGGTATCGTATGGATGAGAAGATATCAGAACATGTTATCTCTGCGACCGATTCACAGATTTTGTCATGCTGCTTCTGCTCTTGCTGCCATGGCATCAACAACTGATACTGCTGCAGCTTTCTCAAAGCAACCACCGAAAACGATACCTTTACAAGAAAGTGTCCTCTCCAAGCTTAAAACTGAAAGAGATCCTAATAAGCTATTTGATTTATTCAAGGCTAATGCCCACAATAAACTTGTAATTGAAAATAGGTTTGCATTTGAAGATACAGTTTCGCGGTTAGCTGGTGCTTGCTGCTTTGATTACATCGAGCATTTACTTGAGCACCAGAAAACTCTTCCACAGGGTAGGCGTGAAGGCTTCATTATGAGGATTATAATGTTGTATGGTAAGGCTGGGATGATAAAACATGCTATTGATACTTTTTATGATATGCATTTGTATGGATGTAAGAGAACTGTTAAATCTTTCAATGCTGCTCTTAGGGTTTTGATTCAAACTCGTGATTTAAGAGCTATCGAGGAATTTGTTACCGATGTTTCGTCAAAATCCATGGTTGAATTTGATACGTATACATTCAATCTTCTTATCAAGGGATTTTGCAAAATGGATTTCCTGGATAGAGCATCTTTGGTCATGGTGCAGATGGGGAAGCTGGGAATAACGCCAGATGTAGTTACGTACACAACACTTACATCAGCATTCTATCAAAAAAACCGGTGCGAGATTGGCAATGGGTTGTGGAATCTTATGGTACATAGGGGATGCACACCTAATCTTACAAGTTTTAATGTTAGGATCCAGTATTTGGTTAATAGGAGATTGGCATGGCGAGCCAATGATGTGTTGCGTTTGATGCAGAAAATTAGGATAGACCCTGATGAGGTTACTTATAATTTGGTAATCAAAGGGTTTTGCCGGGCCGGTTATCTCGAAATGGCTAAAAGGGTTTATACTTCTCTAGAGTGTTGTAGTGAGTATAAGCCCAATGTTAAGATTTACCAGACCATAATTCATTACCTCTGCAAGGGAGGGGAGTACAATTTAGCTTATACAAGGTGTAAAGACTGCATGAGAAAGAATTGGTTTCTGAATGTGGATACTATTCATTCACTGCTTCAAGGCCTTGTGAAAACTGGGCAAGTGGGTAAGGCTAAGATGATAATGACATTGGTTAGCAGTCGGATACCACCTTTTTCACCAACTCAATTAAATTCTTTGCAATCTGTATTGTCGAAGACTTAAATCAAGATCATGGATTGAAAAAGGACTGGTTCGATCAATGTACAATCATAGCTTAAACTAGAAGCTGATATTCATTGTTTCCATGCAGTTTCTAGTTTCGCAAAACTAATAGGAGATGCATTTTTATGGTTAAAATCAAAGCAAAGGCAGATCCTGTTTTTCTTGAATTAATTTGTTATACTTCCTCTACAAATTCTTGATTAATGGGAATTCTAATGGATAACAGAAATCCAAATTCTAGTAAGTTATCAAGCATTTACTGTATCTCTCTCTCTCTCTCTCTCTCTCTCTCTCTCTCTCTCTCTCTCTCCTGATTTATGATCTTTGTGCATGGAGCTACTGTCATTGCAACACTTACTTTCATTTTGTACAATGAAAGAAGCTTGCTAAACGGTTCTGCAATTGCAATTCCATTTTTCTCTCAATGAAGCATGCATATGGTGTTTGACGTTCCATAAACATGAGCTGTTATATTTGTTTCTTGGAGTTATGCTTTAGAATTTAGTCAATACGGAATTGGCAATCCCTCGTTTAGGGATTTTAGCTACATGAACCTTAATTTTGTCTTCTGTTCTGTGCCTGCTGATGCTTGTTTTCATATGCAAGTTTTCCTGTTGGTTCTTAATGGGCTAATAATATCCTGCACTATACGTGATATACTACCTGAGCAAAATTCCTAGTTTTGATGTGTTGATACTCGGATTCTGAGGTGTTGACTTTACGAAATGTTTCAGCTTAATGATGAAGAATAGAATGGCCATGAAAAGGAGGAAAACTCTTACTAATTACATAACAGTCAGATGCTGAATCTGTAAGTATCCCATATTTTTATGTGCTTGCTTAACTCATATCACTCTATACTAAAGAAAGATGCATAATGGAATAACTAAGATTCTCTTGGAAGCTTATTGTGATAAGACAGAAAAAACTTTTATTTTAAGTTCATTAGTGCGTTCTGTATTGTGCAGGATTGAGGGGTGCGCTTGGAGGCATTCTTTATTGATGTTCTCTGTTGGCCACTAAATTGCTGAAGAATTTGAGGTTGGTTTCTTCCATGAAGTGCATTTTTAGGTACTAAGAAGGGTTCTTCTTCATTAAAACTGACAAAAGAGTTTTTTCAGACATTGTTTCAAGTTTGGGTTAATTTAGTGAGATTGAAAGATGGGAAAACGGCTGAGATCTCCTTTCTGGAAGCGGATGGTTTAATGAGCCAGGGGTCATGGCCCCCAAAATTTTGAAAATCACATGCAATACATGTTATGTTAATCAAAGGCGCCGATGGTTTATAGAGCCATGGCACCTCAAAAATTTTGAAAATCTCATGAGCATATATGTTCAGTTAATTCTAAATTGGTCCCAAAAACTCAGAATATAACTATATTCAAATTTTCACCTTAATTTATTATTTTGTTTGTTTAATTAAGAACTAATCATCAATCATAATTGTTGAATTTAGTATGTTACTTATATAAATAAGGTTAGATTATCTATCCAAATTCAAAGTTTTACTTAAAATTTAGGAGGGTTTAGAAAAAAAAAATATTGGATTAAGAACAAAAAGCTTAGCCCAAAATGACATCTACTTAAAAAAAAAAAAAAAGTTAGGTTGGTTCAGATTAGCTCGAAACTTACTGAATGCCCATTACGTGTTTGATCAAATACACGACATAGAATTAGTTATAAAGCCCTTCGATGGGTTTTGCTTATTCTTCTTTCTTAAAGCTTCTAGAAATTAAGCCTATCCCATTAAGCTTTAACGTGTCTATGCAGAACATAACTTTACTGATAAAACTCTATATATTCTGTGGTTAAGATTTTATAGCCGCCCTGGAGAGCATGAAAATGGAAGAAATAAAAGCCTACCCATGATGCTTTTAAGCTTTATTATTCGTGTATATGTGGATTATAGCCTTATTTCTAAAACTCTTTTAACTGTCTTATCCTATGGTTAAATTAAATAATAGGAGATTCAAAATGAAAGTTTCCTTTTCTCACACAGTCTTCATCACATTGCACTTGATTTTATTTATTATTCTATCTAGTAGTATCTATATATTCTATATAGCTAGAAATGAATCTTTAAGATAGGCTGTTGAAAATGGCTACCTTGAAATAAAAGTTTTTCTTTATGGAGAAGGTATAATAGTATTAATTTATTCTTAAGAACATAGAAGATTGAATCAAAATATCGATAGATTTTTGTGGAGTCCAAATAAATATGAAATTAAAAAGAAAAATCTACTGTTTCAATTCTATCTCTGTCGAATTATAATATTAGAATAGTCACGAATTGTCGCTTTATTTTTAGTTGTGAAATTTAAAAAAGTTGAGATCGTTGGTGAAGTGTTCGATGGAATTCCTTCAAGGGATGGCTGTGTTGATAAATACAGTGTATGAATAATGGTGGAGGATTTATGTAACATACGGGAGGTTGAGAAAGGTAAGAAAATTGATTTGAGGATAGGTGGGGAATAACGTGTGCTCCGAATGTTGTTTGTTATAATACATTATTAAATGGGCATTATATCCCGCTATAGGTGACATCGAAAGAAACAGTGAGCTTTTAAGGAGCTGAAAATGAAGGGGCTTTTGCCTACGATGAAGACTGCCATGGAGCTATGATAAATTTCTGTAAGAACGGGGATTTCATAGCAATTGGTAGGCTTTCAACTTTCCAGATATCAATTTTCTGGAAAAAGGAAAAAGGTATCATTTACTAGTATAAAAGCTATTGTCGGTGTCCTAATCACATTCACTATACAAAGATAAAATTTTAGGTTAAAATTTGCTTTTGAATAATGCAGCAAGAAATTCATTGTTGGACCAGTGTCCTAGAAAAATAGTCCATCATGCATCTTTGAGCATAAAATGTTTCCATTACAGGATGACTACATCGATGTCGTTTTATTTAACAGATATATAATTGCATGTGATTTTCCATGTGATATCTGTCTTTTTGCATGTAGCAGTCTCAAATAATTATTGCTAAAGCTACTGATTTTAAAGAATTTGCAAACTTGATATTAACATCTTTATCACACTTCCAGTATCTTCACTGCATGTATCTTTCTTCTTACAGAGGCAGAAGCTGGTACTTTGATATGGTTTTACAAATGCTAGCTTCTTTCTCAAATCCTGCAATATGTCAGCAAATCATCATGGTTAAATTCAGATGAATAAATTCCATATTGGTCTGTCGGCTACCATGT
>JBBYHO010000002.1:13170509-13182395 GCA_038382025.1 Adansonia gregorii
ATATATATATATATATATATATATATATATAAATGATAACACTAGACTGGGCAAGTATGCGATTGGTATAATAGCTCATGAAAATTAATTTATGTGCGCATAATTCTGCATTTGGCAGTATGTGACAGTTTTCAACAAATTGCAGGCCTTTTTCTTTCCCTTTAAGTTTTTGTTTTTTGGGATTGTAAGTCTAGAAAAGCCACCCATTCTTTATTTACTGTTAAAATGTTTTAAATAGCTGTCAAACTATGAGCTTGGCTGGATCTTGTGAGACTTTTGAAGAGAAGGCTCTTTAGGTGAACTCCCAACCTAACAAATGGTTTCATAGATGTATGCGGAGATTTGATTTGGCTAGGTCTACCCCCCTCCGCGCCATTTTCTTTGTGGTATGACACTTCAAATATTTGGGAAAAAATTTCAAGAAAAAAAAATTGAACATACCCATGCCAAACACATAATTGTATTTGATACTCACTCTCAGAGTCCAAGCAACATGGTTCATCGTTAAGCAATTGCTTTTTTTTTGGTTATCAAATATCTGAAGATGTAAGGACTTGCAATTTTTTGATATCAAATATCTTTAAAAATAGTATTATTTACTAGTATAAAAAATTATTTCAATATCCTAAAATTACATGTTTTATGAAGATAAAATTGTAGGTTAAAAGTTGTTCTGAATAACTAATTCCTTCTTGGACAATTATCCTAGAAAATAGCCCATCATCAATCGTAGAGGATAAAATAGTACTTGCATTACTTGTAAACAACATAAATGTCGTTTTATGTAATGAAGATAACTGCATGCCATCTCACATGTGATTTCTGTCCTTTTATCCAACAGCCCCAAATAGTTATTGCTAAAGTTACTGATATTTCTGTCTATCAGTGAAAGAATATGCCGAACTTGATATTTTCTTCTAATGTTTTCCATGCATGTAATTTTCTTCTTACACAGGCCAAAGCTAGTACTTTGATCAGATTGGACCCATGCTAGCTACTTTCTCAAATCCTGCAACGTCGTGAATCATCATGGTTAAATCAGAGACATAAATTCGATATAGGTTTCTATGCTATGTTTTGATTAAGCAAATGAAGAAGATAGAAGAGGAGGGATTTACTGTATATATTCGATATTGATTTTCCTTCCATGTCGATGTGAAATAGCTGCAAAAGCATCCTGGGACAGCATAATTGTAGAGGGGCATGGTGTGACAGGGCAGAAATCCACCACTTTGACATCAATGGTTCTATGCTTACATGGTCTCTTGGGTCCGCTTAGGCATCTTAACCTGTACCGCCTCCCACAAGCAGCTCCATTGTCCCATAATCCCTCGCTAACAGCAACAAACAGATTCCCTGGTGGAAACTGTTCTTCTCTGTTACCATCACATTTTGTTGCTGCAAAGAGAGTGCATGTTTGAAAGGTGGAACAAAGATGATTGCTTATAATTCAAGTCTCGAATTGCTCTTCCAACAGGAGAGTGTTTGAACAAAGTTCTGAATTCTGAGAAGAGCAAAAAGGTAAAAGAAGTAATACTCACGTATATATGGAGGCTTGTAAAACGATGCAGTACCAATATCAGCATCGACAAACCAGGCTTGTTTGCTTATAACTGCAGCAGCAACCAGAATTGCCAAGACCTGGAGTGCCATTTTCCTAGCAAAGAATAACATAAAACTTTGTTTCCAATGATGCCTTGAACCCAATCCACAGCTGTGTGTTTGCTCTCCTGAAAGATAAGTTATCCTGTCCTATTTCCTTTGTATGGATGTAGGAAGAATTGGTGAAGAATGATATTTTGATGTCATGTTGTTATCATGTTGTGGACCATTTTGTGTGAAGTTAAACACATTTAAGATTCAGCTAACTTGGTAAGTTTGCTCGATATCTTTGGTTAAGTTTTCGCCATGATTTATTTAGGACTTCAATGTTCACATGAACAGGTTACAAAAGTCAATTGAAGGTTGGTTTCACCTAACCGACTTTCTCGTGGAATTTATTAATCATGTTTTTATCTTGATTTTGGCTTTTCTGTTGCTTATCTTTTACTATGAGTTATTTTTTTTTTCCTTAATGAAGCCTCCTAGTCCGTGATTTCCTTTTGGAACCATTAATCATGCACTTGACAATTATCTCATAAACTTGCGGTAAAATGAAAAAAAATTTCCACAAATGGAGACAATGTGATGGCACGAATCTTGTAAAGTATACTTAAAAAATAAAAAATAAATAAATAAAACATGTATCACTTCATTAACTCCGCCTGTGGGGTTTTTTTCATTTCACCGTCGGTATATGGGATAAATTATCTTTAATGATAGACTTGACAATTTGTATATTTCGCGTATTTAATTGTATCATAACTTTGTTTAACATATTTATATTTATATAAATTTTGATGCACTTATATAGACGTGTATTTGTATTATTAATTTTTTTAATACTGTATTGTCACATGTTTCAACTATTTTCTCCGATTTCCTTGCATATTGCTTCAAGTAAACTTTAGAGTTAGACCATTGGGTTCCGTCTACCCCACTGCACTGGACTTTGTATTATAGGATCCAAGCATTTTTATGTATATATTTTTGTTTTCCAGAACAAATTATATTTAGATATTTTATACATTATATTAATGAGCTCAAATTTTTTTTATCAAGTTGATTGAAAATTCTTTTGTCAGTTAGGCTCATTTTTTATATATATTAATTGATTTTAATATTTTATTACTATGAAAAAAAATTTGGAAATCTTTTCAATCAAAGTAGTCGGTATCATACTACTGGATAGAAAAAAACACTCGGTCGGTTTAATCTTAAAAACTGAATTAACCAACTTCAAATAAAATAAGCTTTTGAATCAATTTGATCTGTATTAACTATCCAAATAAATATTATTTATAGAATTATTATCTAAAAACTATGTTAAATTGTCTTACAAAATTATTTATGTATTATCCTATACATCTGGATTAAAAATATATTATGTAAATTATATTGTATTTATATTAAATATATATATATATATCTAAAAATAAATTCAAAAGATCATTAGCATAGACTGTTTGATTATTAATTTTGAAAATTGAAAACCAATTGAATTAACCTGATAAATTATTTTTCCTAACCAATTCATATCAAAAAATGGAAAAATCGAGCCAAATTAATATCTTGTGGTTGGTTTTAGTTGGTTAAATCGATTTCAATCGAAAATGAATAATCGAACCAAATTAATATCTTTTGGTTTGTTTCAATTGGTTAAATTGATTTCAAATCGATTAATACTCATGTGTGATAAATTTTACATATTTATATATTTATTAATCTTATTTTTTTACAATATATACAAATTTATATTTAAAATAAATAAAACAATACATATTCATACTAACTAACTACAAAATCCTTTTAAGTAATGTACCAAATTGGGTTTATTTCATTGTTGCATTTTTGCTTACTTTTATTTGGACCCTCCTATACAGAAAGAATGGGAAGGCCACACACCCAAGATTTGCGATTGAGTAAAAGCAGTAATAAACGTGTGGTTCTTGTTTGCTTTGCTTCTAAGGCATGAGAATGTAATTGTTTTCAGGTTTGGATGCCCAATCTTAATATTCTTTTGGACGTAACCTTCACAACATGGGGCTTCTATCGAGATATGGCAATGTTTGAAGAACATGCCACGATCGCTTGGAATGTAAGACAATAGGTATTGCATAAGAAATCCTGATCTCAACTGTTATTTATTTGTTTATTTTATCAGAGATTAACCTAGGATTCAGAATTTTCCACGTCACTCTTATTTTATTTGACCCAAACATTTTGTTTCACCAAAACTCAACACCCTTTTCCTGTGTTTTCGTTCATTTCATTATGAGTTGAAAGACTAGTCCTATTCAGAGTTCGTGATTGTCCCTTTCCAATAATGCATTTACGTAAAATTAAACTTTGATTCTCTTTTCTAGGCATAGGCATATTATACGACTCATACCCATTTGAATTTCCATCCTTCTTTAGCATTGACAAAGTAGTTGCTGCTATTTTTATAACCTATAACTTTGGTCATGTGAGAATTATGATATGAATAAACGAATATGTCAAAATTTATATGACACAAATTATTAATATGTCAAATTTTATAAAAATATAATATTTTAAATATGATTATAATATTTAAAAATGATATGAATACAATATAAATACATAATAAAACATACGGCAACTGTTTTTGTCATGTTATTTAAATGTTGGAAAGTAATAGACCAATCATCAAAAACAGAACTTTCACTTTATGAAGCCAAGATTAATGAAGTCCTGAACCTTGGTCAAGAAAAATAAGAGAATAACGTGGAAAATTCTGAACCCATGATTAATTTTGAAAAAACAGTAAAAATCTTAGCTGTTTTTTTTTTTTAGTTATGAAATATGTTACTCCGACTACTTATCCCAAAAAAAAATGTTACTCCGAGTCTTAGTTTTTTTTTAAGGAGTCGTATCTGACACTCGTCTCTAACGTATATTCAACATGAGTATAAAAATATGATTCTTTAAAGACCTTCTAAATAAATTAAAAAAATTATAGAAAATTAAATATATCAATATTAGACCCGTATTCTTATCTAAAACTCACACTCAAATCCAAGTACTTAGATGAAGAAGCTCCTCTCCCAACAAATATCCATAATCATACAAAAGAATACCTAAAAAAACTAACAATGAATTGCCACAAAAAAAAAATGAATCTTGGAACTATAATTTGAACGGACAAAAGCAGTCAGGCAACGCATATCCTCGTCCCATGATGAAATCGTCTTTGTGAGCCTTCCATAACGCTTCCATCAACTGCTTCCCTTCCAACCCTTGAGAAGTGAACTCAGCAAAAGCTCTTCTGCTTAAGAAAAGAGTTTTGTACAATCCTTTAAAAGCTCGCATTGCCGCCACCATCTTATCCATGTTTCCAAAGTATGTAGCCATGTAAAAATCACTGTTTATAGATACATAATAGTCCAAGGCTGCTTTCGTGTTCCCATGCATGCTTTTGAAATCCTCACCGTTAAGAATGGCCGACTTGGTGACTACATTGGTATAAATAGATGTTAAACCTTCGATCTCCAGTAGTCCATCCCCGGCTGCAAGATAAATATTTGTGCTCGTGGGTATCGAAAGTGCTTGAAGTATAAAGGCAGTCTCATTAGGTTTGAGAGGACATTTTCCCCTATTCCTCCATATGCGAGCTGCTTCTCCAGTCCACGGCTTTCTGTCATCTCCGCGTGCAGCTTCAATGGCTTTCATCGAGGTAGGAGAAAGGCCAGAGTACTGGCATTGGCTATAAGCTACCATGTCCGGCTCAAATCGAAGGTGGAGGGAGAGGAAAGGTTTGGGTATGGCTTCGAGAAGCTCAGTAGCTTTCTTCTCCAAGGATTCGGTGAGCCTTAATGCACTGTAACAGGCTTGACAAAGTGCAGCTTTCGCATACTGAGGATATCTACAAGATATCATAACAAAAACATAAATATTTTCGTTGTCTATGCCATAGTTCTATGCTACTGAAGTGAGAAATTCAGAAACAGAAAAAGCAATACCTATCCCTTCTTTGACTCATTGCTGGTGTGATAGAGATGTACTGATATTTTAACAAGGATGGAAGAACACTTTCGATGTAATCAAATTGACCTTTCCGTTTACGACAATCTACTCGATAGGGTTCTTTTGATGATATCTCTGGTGGCAATTGTTTAATAACTTTGACAAAACCATTCATCCGTTTTATGAAGTAACTGACATCAAATACATCTGCAAAGCCACTGTGGTGAAAGAAAAGAACTGTAAAGATTTTAGCTAAATAAAATAAAATGGCAACATAAGCACATTTGGATATCATTAGGCACTGTACCATAGGAAACAAACATTTTGGCTACACCCATCTGATAATAAATTATGTGTAATACTAAACAAAACAAGCTGTTAACAATCACTAGAATCATGACTGCAGTAACTAGAACCAAATTTTAAGCACTATATAAGAAATTACTAGTGATAATTGTTCATAATTTAAATATTTAAACAGGAAAAAAAAAAGCACATGGGACATATCCTAATGATTTAACATAGGTAGGGAAGTGAGGCAACATCTGTGAAGAAACAATAAAGCTCTAGTAGCACGTAAATATTCGCATTATGAATTTATGATAGGACAGTGAGGTACAGCTTCAAAACCTCACCCGCCTCCCAATAAAAAAAAAAAGGACGAAACACATGGTTGCTTGAATGAGAACATTTGTCCTCTCCAGCTTCAAATAATAAAGCTTTAACTAAATTCTTCTCCATTTTAGAAGTTCAGAACTTCAGGAACTCAAGGTCAAGCAACATGTGAGATGCTGCTAAGTTCACCCCTTGTCAACTATCTGCAAATTTTCGAAGGAGAATAGCACAAGCATTTATCAACCTATGGTGATAGCAACATAGGATAGGGCCAGACAGCCAGCATTGTTGTCCGGAGGACAGGAATACATCGCTAGTAACACTAATCCCTATAACTAACCTAATAATACAGTTATCCAGGGATTGCTTTGGTTTTCATTTTGCACTCATTTCTTTTTTCGTCTAACCTTAACTTCAATAAGTAGATTCATAATTATTACCTAGATGAGTTTAATATTACCTAGATCTCTACTGCCTTAACATGTTTGAAAGTGTTCAAAAAAGACTCAGAAATTACAGGGCCGCTCAAAAGTCACTTCATTTCTATAATCAAAATCAACAATGCCAAAAAAACCCTAAACAAGCAGCAAATATTTATCATAATTCCAAGAGGCATAGTTTACCTTGATTCATTCCAATATGCAGCCACCTCAAACTTTGGCAACACTAGAGTAGCATTTAATAAACGTGCAATACCAACGCCATCACAAAACTGCCCTCACCATGAAAACTATCAGATTTTTAGTGCAAGTTACATTTATTCTAGAAACGATTAAAAAAAATACAATAGCTATGCACTCACATCTCTTCTCATCTGATTGAGGCCACCATAGCAATCGACACGGATATACCCATTACTCTTGGCTGGTAAAGCTGCAGGATTTCAACAAAAAAAAGTGCAAATGTCTGCAATAATAGCCAATTAAAAAAAAATTTAACTCAGAATATCAAAATCCCAACTGAAGGCATTAACCTAATCCAAACCCCACTTCCCACTACTTGGAAACTTTTGCAACTTCCCAAAATACAACCTTTTCCATATACTCATCCCAAATCTACATCAAATAAATCCATGAACTTAAGTCACTGAACCATGTAATATTAGTATAAATCAAATATTAATATTAATACTGACTGAAACAATGTTTTTCCATCTTTTAAATGAAAAACGTTAAAAACCCAGTTCCCAAATACTAAAATTTACTACTTTTCTCCCTCCCTTGGCAGCTAACTGTATCAAAATCCCAAAAAAAAAATAAAAAAGGCAATAACGCTAATTCAAGTAAAAACAAAACAAACAACAAAGGTATATAGAAAATACTAACGAGTTAAGTGGGACTGAAGCCACCAGTTGCAAGGTCTCCATTCCACAATTCTATTGACACTCCATATATCCGATTTGCTACTGCAATTTTTCCCCAAACCAACGAAGATTTATAAATAAATTTATCACATATAGTGAAAATAAGAATCCAAAGAGAGAGAACATGGATTGGGAACCTGTTGGGAGAGTTCGAAGACTGTGAAGGCTGCAAAACAGGCGGCGAAGGGGAGAGCAAAACGACGGCCAAGAATAAGGAAAGTGTCGAGATGATTATAAACAATGGCTTCACCCTCATTTCATGCAAAACAAACAATTTTCACTATGACTTTTAGACCAGATTCAAGTCCTTTTTTAAAAATCTAATTTCGAGGGGGAAAAAAAAAAAAAAAAAAGGAAAAGGATTGGGTTTCGGAAGTATAGAGGAACATTAAATGCTGAAGTACTGGACAGCGGGGTTAATAAGGGATGCGTGGACAGATTTTCGTTGGGATTGGACCGGGCCGGAGTTTTAGTTTTGGAGCACTGGTTTTTTCCCTCATCTTAACGGATAATATTGTTCGATAATATTGTACATTTAGCGGATTAGTTAAGTTTGATTTATACAAATTATTCATATAAAATAATATTTATTAAATTTAAATTAATTTTAAATTTTATAATTAATTTTAAATTTTTAAATTATAATTTTTTATTAAAAAATAATGGTAATAAAATAACTCTTTAAGAAAGATTTTTTTAATGAAATTTTCACATATTATAACTAGAAATGGAAAAAGAAGCGTTTGTTTTTCCTTTTTTTTCCTTCGTTTTATAAAAACAACTTAAAAGCATTATTCCAAAAAGCCTCTTAAAGCTAACAACAATGTGATTTATATCTCTTAATTCTAATGATCAAAGATCAAATCTTGATAATTTTAATTGTTTAAAAAAGAATTATTTTTGTATAGTGGAACCCGGAGTTTAACTTGAGTTATGTAGCTATCTACAAGATATTGTATTTAACAAATCCAAAATCCTACCTTTAAATTACGCTTGTTTTTTTTTTTTTAAAAACCCATGAAACCCAAGACCGCTTGGTGGTGGGACAATTTAGTTAGTTTCAAGGCGGCCAGCTTACATTAATAAAAAAATCAGCAGTAGAGGACGGGAAAGGCAGTTCAAAAAACTTTCTTCCTTGGTGTACGATTGTTTGCAATTATGATATTGAAAAATAATGGAAGATTGTTAAAAAGTTTGGTTTCTTATTCTTTTCTCTTTGGTTTCCTTTTGTTTTTTTCTTTTTTTGGGGTGAATCATGCTTTTCTCTTGGTTGCTTTCCTTGTATTGAACTTGCTTTATTGTGATTTACTTCACTTCTTTTCCCTGCACTTTCTGTGACTAAGAAATTGAACGTGTATAAATGGATGTATACCTATCAATTGGACAAGTCGGGCTAGTTTCAAATCTGATTATTTCAAGTTGGATCATTTTAAATCTTAAAATTTTCATATAATTTTCGGATTCGAATACTTTTAACTATACTATGGTTCAAAATTGACAGGTCTAACTGGATGACTACAATACATATCTACATCCCCATACAATTAACAGTTAAGCCATCGCACAATATATACCCTTTGTCCCGCATACTACTCTTATGATTCTCCAAATGACAAAGATCTTTCCTAACTTAGACTAACAAGCATATACAGTATTGGGTGACTTTCCCATTATCCTAAACCTACCAATCCATAGTGAAAATAGGATGAGATCCAAGTTTTCTACAATTAGACCTGATAATTTTCAACATGATAAAATATGACACAAAACATGAAATCGGAAAAGAAATAAAAGGATCAGAACATAAATATAAAATTTATGTAACATAAATTATTGTGTCAATTGTTTACAAGTATATAATATCTTAACCATAATTATAACACAAGAAAATAACACAAAATTCCCAGTCTATCTTCAATACAGCCATTAAAATACTTATAAACGACATTAACTGACACCAGTATATAAGAGTGTCCTCTAACTGCTGCTGCTATATTTTTAAAATTGGTCATTGTGATTCAATACACACAAGGCGGGTCAACGGCATATAAGGATCTAAAATTAACCAACTTCACGAGATTTTATTTTCCTACTAGCTTGTTTCAACGATTTGTCCCAAGACTGGTGATGAGCCTATACAATTTCTATAGAGTTATTGTGATTACATCTCCCCAACTGCATTGATTATAAACTAACATAGCCTTAACTCCAGTTTTTTCACTGAAAATAAGGTTGAAATTCCTTGCTTCAAACTCAAATACTCAACCTAGTTTACCATCTCTTTATATCCTTTCAGCTCTTACGTTACAAATAAAAGACTTGTAATTTAGTTTAGTACCTGCAAAAATTTCTCCATTGATTTTAAACAATTTAATTTTAAGAATTATTGAGAAAACTTGAAGATTTTCTCCTTGAATTACAGACGGGATAAAGGGAGTTGCATCTTATTTCTGCATTTTCTACAATGGTGTTTGTCTAGAACTAACCATAACAAGTATAAGACACAGATAAAGAACGCAAATTTCCGCAATCTGTTAGGTAAGTTTCTTATATAAGAGAAGACGTTGAGGCGAAAATAAAATCAGGTGGTATGAAAATCAATTAATGCACATGGCTAGAAAATCAATAATCAACTTCACATTGATTTTTATATTTGAGAAGCATCACATCAAACAGAAAAGCAAGGTCCTTGTTACTCACTTTCAAGCTCTGTTTCTTCTTTTCTTGTTCTCCTATATGCTGTTTTACCCCTCATTGTATTTGCCAACTCTTCTATGGAGCAAGAACTGCTTCGTGCCATCTTGTTTGCAAGAATCTCAACATTTTCCGATAATCCAAACCTCAACAACCGATTGCTCAATAACTCAACAGTAGAAAAATATGGAGGTATGCCCTCATCAATCATCAACTCAAAATATTTGCATGCCTCCTCTAACTTGCCTCTCTTTTTACATAAACCATGAACCATGACGGCATAAGTTGAGACTGAAGGATAAAATCCTTTATCTGCCATACTCTCCCACAACTCTGTTGCCCTATCAAATCGTCCGATGCGGATCAGCAACTTGAGCGACATATTGTAAGCGTGCCTATCGGGCAAACATTTGTTTTTCTCCATTATGGAAATCAATCTAAGAGCGCTATTAACCTCAGAATGTTCACAATGATAAGCCAGGATGGCATTGTAACTCCATGTATCTGGAGTCACTCCCCTCTCAATCATCTCAGTCAAAAGCTTGTAAGCTTCATCAACTTTATCATTCTTGCAAAGCTTTTTGATAATGCAATTGTAAGTGAACAAATTAGGCACGAGATTGTATCTCCACATTCTATCAAGCACCCTGAATGCCGCATGAATATCATTGGCCTCGCAATACGCACGAATGAAAACAGAGTAACTACAAGCATCGGGTTCAATCCCACTCGAACTCATTTCTCCAAACATCTTATATGCTTCATCCACGTTACCCCCTTTGCACAAGGCTTCCAACAAGCTATTATAAGCAAGAACATCAACGGAACAACCTCGTTGGACCATTTCGTCAAACACCTTAAGTGCCAGGGAGGCTTCACCAATATCTCCCCAGCCTCTCACCAAAATGCTGTAACTTTTTACAGTAGGTTCAAACTCATGCTTAACTCTATCAAAGAACCCTTGGGCTTGTTTTACATATTTCCTTTTACATAACGAAAATAAAAGTTGATCAACATCATTAATACCAGGCCTAATCCCAAACTCCACCATTCTATCAAAAGCCCTGATAGCATCACCAGGCAAATTTGCTCTACAATAAGCTCTAAAAACAAGCCAGAAAATTTCGGGGTTTATCTCGAACTGTTTGCTGTCTCTAACTTCTACGAAGAAATCCCATAAAATAGCAAACTGTTTGCTGCTTCCTAATACATCAACTAAAATACGGTAGCTTGTATCACTGTGTTGAAAACCCGGAATTTTTTCAGCCCAAAAAAAGAATCTGTGGGCAGCAAACCCGAGATTTTTACAGCGTTTCAAGACTTCGTCGACGAGTTGAGTGGATATATGAGATGAGAAAGTGGTAAGAGAATGGTCTAAGTCATGGTGAGGGCTCCTGTGGTCGCTTAGTACGCGAGAGATTTCATTTACGAGGTTTGCTAATGGCGGCGGAAACGTAGGCTGCTGTTGGGTGAGAGAAGAGAACAAGAGGAAGGGTTTGAAGTTGTGGAAAGAGCGAAAGATAGACTGAAGGGCTCTGGTCTTGGTGAAAGATGGAACAGCCATTCTAGACGAAGTGCTGAAACATAGCTAGAAAGAAGCTAAAATTATGGAAAGCGAAACGTGTACA
>JBBYHO010000002.1:13187302-13200177 GCA_038382025.1 Adansonia gregorii
TATATATATATATATATAAAATATTCTATAATTAAGTGGAAAAAACATTTGCAAAACCATTTCAACGTGTGAAATGGTTAATTAAAAAAAAATGTGCCTTCTTCTAATGCATGAAATGTGATAGCTGCTTGAATGATCAGTTGTCCTTTGAACTATACATTATCAAATTATTATAGGATCATGTTCTTGCAACTTCCTCCATAGGGTTCCCCCCCCCCTCTTCACATAAGATATTATTTGTCTTTAGGCTTATAAACTTGAGATGTCTTGAAAGCTAGCTTAAAGAGTCATTTTCAGTTTACCTGTCTAGTGTTAATTACAATTTTTGTTTAGTCTATAAATGAATAAGCCACAGTTTCTTTATTTATTTTTTTTAAAAGAGGTTAAATGCGATAATAAAAGAAAGAATTATAAATATTGAGATTTAAATATAAAAAATTTCGTTAAATGTCACTTTCAAAAAAATGATTGCACGATCGAATCAATTAAACTAAATTTCAAATTTGATCCGGAATTATACTTTTAAAATTTGCTTTTATATAAAATTAGTGTTTTACTTGAATAGTTTTGACCAAGAAAATTTTTTATTTGAATAATTTTAGTTTTTGAAAATATTTATATATATATTTTTACATATCCTAACATATATGCTAAAATTAGTATACCATAAAATAATTCACTAAATTATATATATTTTAGTAATTGACACTAAGCTTCTTAAGAGCTTAGTTTTATATGTAGTTTTAAAATGAAATGTAATGAAAAATACGAAATTAGAACTTAAATATTTTGCCAGATAATACTATATGTTATCTCTTTATCAAGGAGGTAATTTCATATATTTAAACTAAAAAATTATACATAATAATACAAATAAAATTAAGCATGAATGTGATTTTCATTTATTAATCACTTCTCGAAAGATAAGTGTACATATCAAATATGTTATTTAACCAAGTATATTATTTTTGTGTTGCTTTCATTTCTTTCTTGTTTGAAATTTTAAAATAATTGTATGAAATAAATTATTTTTTAATCTATTTGAATAAACAAATAAGCACAAATATATAAAATTAGATAATTTTTTTCTTTATAAGAAAATAAAAAATTAAATATTTAAATATATTATTTAATGATATTTTTAATTTTTAATTTAAAATAAAATAATTTGAGAAAATATTAGATGTAGTAGTGACGATACATCAATGTATATTCCTTCCACTCAAAAACTTGCCACATAATCATGTTTTTGAAAAAAAAGACAACAAATAATTAAATAATAAACATTTATTTTAACAATTCATTAATCATTATTATAATCAATGATTGAATTTTTTTTTAAAAAAATCTAATTAAATGGCATGATTTGGATGAAAGTGATATACGACGATGTGATATAATTATTTCATAAAATTTTTTCTCAAATAATTAAGGATTTAACTAGAATAATTAAATATTTAAAATATATTTACTTATATGTGTATTTTATGCCACAATTTTATTTTTTTATTTAATAAAATTATTTTATTATTTTTCCTCTTTAATGGATTAAAATATAGTTATAAGAAATCAAGATTCCGCGAAACCTTACTTTTATCTATAGTAATAATATATTAATGGATAATTATTTAATATACCGACGATAAAATTTTTTAATTCTATAAATAAAATTAAAAGACTGTAATATATTTTTTTATATATTTAAAAAGATAAAAAATAAGTAAGACATGCCGTAGCTTTATAACCTCGCTTATAAACTGGCAGACTGTCCATGCATAATATATTACTAATATTTTTACTTAAAATTGGCAGACTATCCATGTATAATATATCAATTAACTCAAATTTGAATCGTATAGAATCGGTCTAATTGGTAAAACTCAATAAAAAACCAAGTTTGTCTTTTTTTTTTCTATTTGTTTTTTAAATTTTGTTTATAATTGATGAGATTTGATCTTTTAAACTATTAATTTTATATTAAAGAGTATATGGTTAAACTAAATATATATTTTAACAAATTATTAACTCTATGTGATATTTATTTAATATTAGAATTATTTTAAATATTAAAAATGAGTTTCGATCAAACCTATGAATTTAATTAATTAAATAAAATATTAAATATTAAATCGATTTAATTTTAGATCCGATTTTTAATGCTTTTACTAACACGTTTGTAGATAAACAAATGCAACCCAAAAAAAGGCGAAGAAGTTCTTAAAGATTTAGCAATGATTATTATCCAATTTAATCCTAATTTTGCCGTCTGCCACTTTTGTTAATGGCAGACCATGTGGCTAACTGATTTTAAATCTAATTATGTTTTGTTTGGTATGGTGAATAAAAAATTAGACAAAAAAATATAGTTATATTTTTTTAATAATTTATTTGGTATAAGAAATAAAAATTGAGGATGATTTTTTTTCATATATTGTTTGATATTAATAAAAAATAAGAAAATAAATAAAATTATTGTATTATATATTTTATATTTATTAGAAATTAAGATAAAAAATTAAATTTAAAAAATTATAAATAATTTTGTAAATATACCTATTTAATTCTTACCTTCTTCATTTTCTCTCTTCGTATCTTTATCATTCGAAATAATTTATTTTTATTAATAAGTATAAAAAATAATAACATTTTTTTACTTTATTTTCTACCAAACATATCAACATGTTATTTGTTTTTTTTTTTTTTTTCTGTTTTTCCACTCTATTATGGTTTAACTCCTCCCTATTATTGTTCATTTAATTTCAATCCAATACAACTTTATTTATCATTTACAAATATATGCATGTGATAATAAAGAATGTATTTTAAAAAATAATTACTGAAAAAAAAATTGACTAGATCCCAACTCATCAAGCACAGTCTAAGAGTCTAACTGTTTTTAATTTTTTTTTTTAGAAAAATAATTATAAATTGGTAGATTTTACCCATTTTTCTCTAATTTTATAACTATAATCAAGTACTTTTAATGAATATAATAATATTATTATTGTATTAATTATAAAATTTCGATTGATAAATCAATATAGAATTAAATTAAATTCATAAATCTTAAAACAATCATTTCAAACCTTTTTTTTACTTACTGTGAAGGCAAAATTTCATTGACTTAAGCCTAATTTTAATTTAAATGTAATTAGATGACCGATTACCATGTGTGTAAAACAATTATTTTATTGACTTTTTGGCTCATCAAGCTATGAGTGACCTATTTTACTATCCATCCCCGTGACTAACAATAATGCATTTAAAAAAAGAACTCATGAATTTTGCATAAGATGTTATTGTCATTAACCTTATATCCAAATCTACACTAATAGAGTTGGCGGTGGAAGAAACAACTTGCTTAAAAATATATAAAAAAAAATAAAATCACTTTGGTTATTATTGATTAAAATATGTGTTATCTTTAAATATATTTAATTTTAATTTTTAATTTAAAAAATAATAAAAGATTAAAATATCTTCATAAAAATATATTTTTATGTAATTTTTTTAACTAAATTAATGTTACTTAAGGTTGTAAAAAGGGAACGAGGTCAATTTGGTTTAACATCTGGTTCTCCCTTCATTTAAATAGGATTTTAAATATTTTTGTAAAATAATTTTAATATTAAATAAATATTAGATATACTAAATTAAAGCCATACATTTTTTTAAATGATTTCATTTTTATATAATTTTAAAAAATAATAAATTCAAATATCATCAAAAATAAAAAATAATTAAAAATATAAAAATAGTCTTTAGTATCTTAAACAAACCCATTATCCTAACATCTTCTTGTCGAATGTTAGTGATGATACATGAAATAATTCTCAATACATACATATATATATATATATGTGCAGATATTAGACTATTATACTCAACAAAGTATTTGAATTCCTTTTTCTTTGAAATAACTAATAATATTTTAAAAACTTATTTAAAATATAATATTAGGGTTATTTACAGACTTTTATGTTTAAAAATACTAATATATTTAAAAAATATACCATGATTTTTTTTCCTTTCTAAAACATTTTTTCCACCACATAATTAGTGTATATCTTAAAAATATGTATTATCCTACTTTCTATTTGATGAATCTTAGTGAAGATATATGAACTGATTCTCATATATATATATATATATATATTAGACTATTATATACTCAAAAAACATATATGAATTCTTTTTCCGTCAAATAAGATATTGCCAAAAAATTATTACATCATTCTATTATCTATAATTATAAATTTTTAAGGAAAAAAAAAAGAAAAGCCGACAAATTTTGTAGAAAAAGACACTTAACAAAGCTGCTTAGGTTATGTCTACAAGACCAAGAATCATTTTTGTTTGTTGGTTTGTTTGTTTTTTCTTTTACTTGTGTTGCTGTGATCCTAGTCAGCACGTGAATCTACGTGTCAATGTGATCCATACGGAAAAAACACGTGGCATGCATGAAGAGATCCCCCTGCATTGTGTATTTCCCTCTATATATATAATGCCTTCCCCCCATATGTTTTGCCTCTCGTAGCGGAGTGCCGTGCTTTCCTTAATCTCTTTTCGTTTTATTTTGTATGTATTCTGCTGATTCTGGAAATTTCTGGTTCTCAAAATCTTTCTGTTGGTTCTAAATTATTTTCTCTCAAGAAATCTTTATCCACCATTTTTTTCTCGGAAAAAGAAGATGAAGGGCAGTGTTGAAAACCCTCTTCACCTCAAATCTTTGAACCACATCTCCCTTGTGTGTAGATCAGTGGAAGAATCCATTGATTTTTATCAAAATATACTTGGGTTTGTTCCGATAAGGAGGCCTGGATCTTTTGATTTCAATGGAGCATGGTAATGAAAAAAACAAGATATCATCTTCTTAATCTGATTATTATGTTTTCGAGAATTTTCCCCGAAGAATATATGATGAAAGGGGGAAAGAAATCTCGGGTTGATTTTCATTTTTTCAGTTTATGATTATACGTTTCGTGGGGGTTTTTTTTTTGTTTTGTTATGATGCAGGTTGTTTGGATATGGTATTGGGATACATCTTCTGCAGTCAGAAAATCCGGAGAACATGATGCCAAAGAAAAAGAAAATCAATCCCAAAGATAATCACATTTCTTTCCAGGTTAATTTCTTCCTTCTTTTTTGTTTGACTTTTTCTGTGGGGTTGGGGGAGATCAATGCGTGATCTGTGTAATAAAAGACAAGCTGACAAAGTAGAGGTGTAATTTTGATCTCTTTATCTAAATTGATAGATCGAAACACAAAACTTTTAAGGTGTACGTAGTTGTCAGTCTGTCCTGGACGTATGCATGACAAAATGACAACATTTTGATGCTCTTATAAACAGCAAAACTTCCTTCTTTTGGAGGTCTTACCCAAGGGCGAACTTCACTAGTTACGGTTTAATCTGACTGCATCTTGGAGGTCTCGAGTTTAAATTCTAGATTTACGAGATGAGATTTATGAGAAGAGAGTTTTTTTTGTTTCAAGTAATCGAAAATTAAACGTAAAAAGAGGAAAAAAAAAAAAGCATCTTACTCTTCTACAAATTAATTTAAGGTGGATGTAAAATAGTACTCTGTTTCATTTAAATTTATTCTTAATAAGTGTCCGAAATAAGGTTTTAACCTTTACTTTTAATGGGACTTATTGTTCCAGTTTGAATACTCTGAATTAGGCATATAATCCTATAATAGATTTACCATTTGAATTCCTATAGCTGAAATCGAGGAAAAGAAATGAAGGTACCCTGTTATCCTTTAGTAACCAATGATGCTCGCCTACCTCCTTTTTTAACTTTTTTTGTAGGGAAGAAATTTCATAATTAGTAGAACTTAGAATAGTTGTTACTGGGTTACTCGGATTCGGACAGGAGCGATAAATATAAAAACTTGTGTTTGATATCAAGAGATTATATTTTTATATCTAAGTTTAAAAATACGTTTGAAATATATATTGAATATTAATTTTTTATAAAAACAAAGACTCAGAGCAATAAATTTATTGTATGCATGGTTATGTTGATAGAAATTAATAAGGGTTCCCGATAGGTTTAAAGTAGTTAACTAAGCTATTAATTAATTTGTTAGTTTACCATGTTTAGTGTGAGAGCATGGGAGCAGTGGAGAAGAAGCTAAAGGAAATGGAACTGGATTACGCGCGGGCAATTGTGGAAGAAGGTGGGATCCATGTGGAACAACTCTTCTTCCATGACCCAGATGGGTTCATGATCGAGATTTGCAACTGTGATAACCTGCCAGTGATCCCACTTGCAGGTGAGATGGCTCGATCATGCTCTCGAGTCGATCTGCAACTGATGCAGCATCAGCAGCAGCAGATCCAGCAATTGGTTCAGCAGTAAAACAGCAGCTAGCTAGCTGAAGCAATAAAGCCGAGTCATCTGATTTAGGTGTATGTTAATAAAAAAATTGAGAAATTAAAAAAAAAAAAGAAAAAAAGAAAAAAAGGTTCCCCCCATCTGCTTTGTTTGTCTCGTATTCTTGTCCAAGTATATTCTATGTCTCATATTCTTGTCCAAGTATATTCTATGTATAAAGTACTTTTGTTTCTTCTTTTGTTCTGTTTTAATATTATTTATTTAGCAATAAAGACAAAGCAAATTTCTTAATTTACCCTTCATTTCCAATTCTTATTTATTTATTTCATCTAAGAAAGATGTTCCACATTTAATTTACCCTTAATTAGAAGGCTGCCGATCCGAAGCCTGCAGGACATTGTAATCCATGGCATGGGAGAGCTGCTTCCAAATAATATCAACAAAAATAATTTAAATTTGAATTTAATTTAATTAATTTATACGATTATTTTTAATTTAATAAATTTAAATTTTATCATTTATGCATGAGGTGAAAGTTCGAAAAAAGTTTAAAATTTAAATTTAAGTTCTAATTTGATCTAATTTAGTGACATTGATTAAACCTTTTAAAAATAATAAAATATTAAAAATTATTTTTAATTAATATTTATATTTTTATAATTAAATTTAAATAAAAATAAGATTTTATTCACTAAATATTGATCCAGTTGAAATGATCTGAATCATAAAAATATAAGTTCAAATTTACTCGATCCATAAATAAGTTTATCTTAATCTATGAATTTTTTTATATATAAAATTATATATTGAATGGTTTAATATGCTGAAATTATTATTCTATATTTAAAGCGAAAAATAATTTAAAATTTAAAAATTATCTTATCCTAATTTATTTTTAATAATAAAAAAATAAGAATTACAATTTGAACTGGATATTGCTATTTATCTTTTTCAAAAATTTCAAACAATAATAGGATGGCAATCATTAATAAACACAATTACGAATTTATATTTGTGTCAATTTTAGAGCCATAAAGTTTTAAGTACAGTTTAGTTTGACCCGCAATACTGTCTGTGCCCGGTTTTGCTGCCCAACCAAATTAGATAAATTCATTCTGTAATAGATTGAAGTGTTTATTTAAAATAGACATTGTTTAATGTTTGTATTATCTATTTGAATCAAGTTTGAATAAATATTTTTTATTTAAATTAATATTTGTAAATAATATATATATATATTTAAATTTAATTATAAAAATATTAATATTAATATAAACTTTTTTAATATTTTAATTTTTTTATATAGTAATATGAGTTTGATCGTAACAAATTCGATCAAAGAATGTAAAAAAAATTTAGGTTAAGATCCGGCTCAGCTACAGAAAAATCTCGGGTCTCAATATTTTATTTAAAAATAAAATTTTTCATTCTTTTTAATGTATATCTAACCACAAACATCAATTTAATTTTTGTATCGAAAATTTAATTCAATAATAAATATTAAGTATAATTTATTAAAAAAATTAAATACAAATCTCTCTTTTTCTTAAATCAATCCACGTATTAATGGTTTGAAAAAGTATATTATGATGGTATTAGACTACAAAAGTTCACGCATTTTGGAGGTAGAGGACTGCAAATAAAATAAAATAAAATGGTAAGAGAATTGGATAGTCTATCGGAATTTTTTATTTTTTAAAAATATTTTTATTAATATCTATTTAAATATAAATAAAAAATATAATTTTATAAATATATAAAAAAATTAAAATATTAAACATATATATTAAATAAATATTCATATCTCGTACTTATCTATTCTCGATAAATTAGGCATTTCTTTCTCCGTTGGAAATGGTCTAAAAGCTATGGCACTGATACTATTTATTAACAACTAAGATGCTTAACTTAAACGTAATCTCTTATTTCATGATCAGTGATCACCACTTTTTTTTGCATTATATAATATATATATATATATATATAGCATTTTTAAGAACTACTTTTTGGTTTTGGTTGATAGAGTGAAAAAAATTTAGAAAGATAAAAAAATAAAAGAGGAGAAAAATAAAAAAGTAATTTTTTTATTTTTTTATTAGCGCACTTAGTAGAAAAGATAATTTTATTTACTATCGTTGCTTGTTATAATCAAAAAATAAGAAAAAAATAAAAATTATATCGTTTTATTATTATATCTTTTAAAAATTAATATAAAAAAATAAAATTTAAAAAATAATAAATAATTTTATAAATATACTTATATGACGTACACTATTCTTATTCTTTTTTCTATTTTTTAAATTTAAAATAATTTATTTTAATTAATAAATTTGAAAATTTAACTTTTTTTCTTTTTTACTTTTTTTTCCTAACACAATTTATTTTTTTCAATACACTCTTTATCTCTTAGTTGACTTTCCAAGTGAGAATGAAAAAGTCAAAACAAGACGAAGCTTAGCCAATAGAACCTCAATATTAAGAAAAAAAAGTTGCAAATAATTGAAATTAAGAATCTGAATGTGTAATATTATGACTGTCAATCTATATTAGCTTAGATTCATCTTTCCAAACCATGTTTTTCTTTGTATTCATTTTTTTAAAATATATTTATATTTGGCATATATTTAATATCAATACAAGTATACGATCCTTTAAATATATTCAAAATTAAAAAAGAAATTGAGTATAAATGCAAGAATAGACTTATTTCCCATTACTGATGTACCCAGTAGATCAACTTTAATACGCAGATAGCAGAAAGGAAGATTCAAGAGGTAGCCTCCAGCAAGATAAAAAAAAAACAACAAAGATTTCATCAGAGTTTGTTTAATTAAGCAAAATTTGATTTGCTAGGGCCTTCCAGGATCCAGATTTCCAGCTGCATTAACTGCTAATAAAATATGGATTATCTTTCTTAGTGCAAGATGGATCATTTGGATGACATGAGAAAAAACAGAGAAGGGTACTACAGGGGAAAAAGCTAGACAACTGTTCATCATGATCTCATATTACCAAAAAAAATAAAAAGAAAACTTGCATTTAATTCTATAATATAATATGAAGAATTATTCATCCATAATAGAGAAATACAAGCTGAAGAAAAAAAAATGAAACAATTTCGAAGGAGCTAGCATGGAATACCAGTGCAAACTCTCACTGATAAAAGAAGAAGAGGCAGCCGATCAGAGCCCTCTAGCCAACATTTGCTCATAGTTTTCGATGGATTCAAGCCTCTGTAGCAGAAGCTGGTGCCTAAATTTCTGGATGAACGCTTCGGCACTTTCGTTTATATCCACGGATGGCTTTTTCTCGAGCTTATTCGAGGCTGCTGCTGCTGCGGCTGGCTTTTTCTCTGCAACATTGGAATTCATCATTATGGCTCTATGAGCATTGGGTTCTGGGATTTTGGAGGTTTGGTATGAATGAGGCATGGAGCTGTTCTTCATTTGGAATCGTAAAGGTAGATTTTTTTTTTTTTTTTTGAAGAGCTCTGATGATGGTTTGCCATGCTCAGAGGCTTTCTCCATATTTATAACCTAAAAAGTCAAATAAAAAATGGGTTATTTTTAATGGGCTGAGATTCCATCTTTGCATGTTTGGTGTAGGAAGCACGCCTTCCTAGAATTTTCAAATACTTAATGAGATATAGAAAAGCTCAAGTTGGAGATGGAAGAAAACTTTTTGGGTGAATATGCTAAAATGAAAGGTATATATTCTTTTTTTTACATAGCTTTTTTATTATATTAATAGACATAATATATATAATAATATGTTTTATTAATCATATTTAAATAAAGTATATTATATTTATTATATTAATTTTTATATTTTTTAAATATATTTTATTTCTATTGTATCTTTACATCGTGTTATAAATTATCAAACCAACGTATATTACTGCCTACGTACTCTGACCATTTGGTTTTTTTGACTTTCAAGGAAGACCTAACTTATAATTTTCCCCCACACGCATTCAAGTAGACAATTCAAATGTAAATTACGGCTTAAGAAAGGTCCAAGGCCGGTTAAGACAGAAAGCTGGCCATTCAAAGTGCCGTTGTTGGAGATCTAAGGAAAAAACATATCAACATGCATTTTTATACAGTTAATTATTTACAATTACAATACACATACGTACGTATGTATATACATGATTATAATTGTATTTATTATTTTTGAAAAATAACAATTAGAAGTTTCAAGAGATATAAACAAAAGGGCAGTATGGCATCTACGCCTAACTGCCCCAATCTTTGCCTTTTAGATTCATTGTATGCATAAATAAATAAGTTATTTTTCCAAGAATTGGAATAAACGTGGTGTGGCCATTATTAATATTGTACATGTTTATTTAAGTTTAAAGTATGGGTATGACAAGCTGTCACCCCTATGGGTGCCCTCAACTTTAGGGTATAGCAAAACATTAGGTTTTTGCCCACCTTAAGAACTATATTTGAAATTGGTGGTAATGTTATTTTATTTCTTATAATTAGCTATTTATCAATGGCATCTATCAACCGTCTGCCATCCCATTTAAATGCTCGGTTGTGTCATTTTATTGTTATAAACAAAATAAATTATGGGAGAGAATTTTTTTAATGAAATTTTAACTGATAAATACTTAAATGAATTAATTTTAATATCAAGTAACCACATTATAACTACAACAATTTCACTTAAAAAATGGTGATCTCTACGAGTTTACATCATAGTAATTCATAAAAATAATAGAAGGGCTAGGTTCGATTATCAAAAAAAAAAATTACTTGGTCAAGACTTCAGTTAACTTAATCTGACGAATATGAAAATTTTATTTTATTATTTAAAATATTAAAAAAATTATATTATTATTTATATAATTTTATAATTAATTAAAATTTAAATAAAATATGTTATTTATTAAATAATAATCGGTATATGATTGGATTCTTTCAAATTGAAAAAATTTATCTCAAACATTTTACTTAATTTAAGTTGAATCGAATGTATTGAGCCAGATGAATTTGTCGATCCCTTGCTAGGTTGGATCGAATTGGTGATCTTCATTTCTTTTATGAGAAGGCAAGAAGCAAGCATACCTACACCTAACTTGGACAAAGTGCTTGAAGCAAATTCCTCAAACTAACACTAGCACATTCTAGGATTGAGCTTGAGTATATATGATTTGGAGATACTTGATTGACCAAACTTAGTAATTTCTTCAAATTTTTTGAACTTATTTTGATAAAAAAAATTTTGCATTATGATTGAGATTTTATTTTAATATAAGTTTTCTCAATTTCATATACAAACAAAATTTGTAATATTAAAGGATGCAAATTTCAACTATTATCAATTATTGATTAAAAATAATTTATTATAATTTATTATTATAAATTAATAATATATTATGATTTATTAAATTTGAAAGTTGGAGTAATTAAATTAAAAAAAGGATAAATCAATCTTTTTTAATTGGTTTGCTTGCCGCAAAACTCTATTTTTAAATAAACAGTTCATTAATAATTTATTTATTTATATTTTACTGTTATATTTTAATAATATATAATTTCTTTTTAAAAAAAATACATTACCTACATTAATAAAATTATGAATGTAGAAAAACCTTTTTGACTTATGAAGTTATACTTTTTTCATATTTCAATTTACTTTGATGCTTTTAATATAAAATTTCAAAGTTTTATGCAAATAATTTGTTATAATATTAAAGGAATTTTTAATCAAATTATTAATTAAAAAATAGTTTATTTATATTTACCATTATAGTTTAATAATATAATAATGAAATATATATGTATATATTCATCCCATTTAAAAAAAATGGATATGGGAAAGCATTTGGAGTAACAAAAGTGGATATTTTACTTTTCATATTTTTAATTATCGTTTAAATAAATATTTTTATTATAATAAGATTTATTTATTTTGTTTATAAGAATCCTAATTACATCAAACGAATAAACTAAAAAACATTTTTATGATAATTTAAATATTAATAAACTTTATCTATTTCTAGATAAAATTTGAATTACATTTAATGGTTTTCATTAAAATATTTTCCTTAATTCTAATAATATTTAATAATTTATAAATTAATGTTACAAAACATTCAACTATTTGTACCTCAAATTTTAAACTTTAAAAATTTTATATTATATAATTATTGCTTAGATAAGATTGTATGATGCACATGACACAAATAGTATAAAAATTAGTACATGATGCTAGTAATTAGATTTGTTCAAAGGTTAAGTTATCTATTCAGGTCCGAAGATATGTTCGACATTTGAAAAGGTTTGAACAAAATATTATATTTGAAAAATGAACTTGGATTTTGATTCTAACATTTAAAACTTGAACCTATCCCGACCCCTGTTTTAATATATATATATATATTCATATATATTATTTCATTTTTATTGTATAAAAAGTAAAAATATAATAGTATAGCTTAAACATTAAAATATATATTAATTTATTTATATTTTAAAATTTTATTAAAAATTAAATTTAAAAATATATTTTTTAAAAAATG
>JBBYHO010000002.1:13227429-13239175 GCA_038382025.1 Adansonia gregorii
ACCGGACAGGACAAGCTGTGTACAATATCAATGCAAAACTGTATAAATAACAAAGCAAAGTATAAAAATCTGCATAAAACTGGTTGAGTGACGAGTTTAATCTAAATTCAGTTCACTCAAATATGAAATAGATGTTCTTATGTATACTATCACCTTAGGCACTTTGAATGGTCAAAAAGGAGATTAGAAGGGAAAAAAAAAAATTCAGACTGCTGATTTGGTTTAGCTATGACCAAATCAGAAATTTAGCTTAACGCAGTAAGTCAACGTTACAAATGCCATGGTTTTATTTTAAAGGTCATTATGAAATTGGTCAACCGACCGAAACTGACTCGGTTTGGTTTGTTTGCATTGGTTTAATAGATTTAGTTTAACCAATTTTAATAGTTGAATTTAAATAAATTTATTTAATTAATTTAAAATTTTTAATTTTTAAACCGAATTAATTAATTAAATTAATATTAAATTGACTAAATAATATGATTAATAATCTCAACCCAAAACCATAACCCAATTAAGACTAACTCATAATCTGGAATAACTAAGCCCAGATGGCGTAATCAGCTAATCCAACCCTCCCCCCCCCCCTCACCCATAATAAAAAAAATTGATCAAAGACAGCAGCAACAAGCACCCCATTTGGCCACCCTATCTCATTCTCATCTCGTTTGAGAACGTGACGTCTTAATCCCCTTTAATATCACCCCATGAAACTTGAGCCGCTAGCGATAGCAGCCTACAACGAGATTGAGAGGTCCGTCGGAAGGTCCGAGACTTCCTTCTTTGATCTTTCTGCTTTTTACGACTGCGAGGCTCCCGCTGCCATCGGTGTGACTCTGTGTGTGACTTTCATTCCGTTCTTCCAATCTCAAGATATAATTCCTACTTTCTTTTACCTCTTTTATTGGAAATTGATAATTTTCATAACGTTCTTAATTAAAGCTTTTTCTTTTTTTAATTTTTTCATAATTTCTTAATTGTGACTGTGTGTACAAGACCTTTCAGTGTCCAGTTACCACGTTTGACTCCGATTATTCTAGAATTGAGTCCAATCAAACTTCGAGAAAAGCTCAGTCAACACTTATTATCTTTATTCACGTAACTTAAAACCAAAACTTTATTTAAGTGACCCCAAACGTTGGTATTTAAGCTTCTAATTTTGCTGATATTGATTCCTAATTTAAGCTTTTAAGTTTACTGCAGAGCTTTGTAAGTGTGTAACTTGGACTCTAAATGGATAGAACCGAAACGAGTAAATTTTATTCGGTTAGGTTTGTTATGAGCTTTTGGTTACTTAGACTACTTCGATTAGTTTGATTTTAGATATTTTTTGAACTAATCGAATGCTCACCTTTGATCGATAATGAATTTATATACTTTGATTAATCTTTAAATTTAATCATAACATTAATAATCTGCCTAACTTGTTACGTAACTTTTGATCATTCTAACATGGTATTTGATTGATGATGTGACATTTGACAGATGAATTGTATGATAAAAGTATTGATTTTAATTCTTGTATTATAAAAAATTATAAATTTAATTTTTTTAAGATAATTTGCATAAATTTGAGTCTCATACTTTTTACTCTCTTTTTTTCTTAATTTCAGTTTAGTTAGTAATAATATTGAATCTCTTATAAATTTATCAATAGAAGTATTTATAGATTAGGTCAAACTATTACTTTTAAATTTTTTATTTTCTAACCTAGGCCCCAGTCGAGCTAAGCCCAAACCAACCCAAAAGGTTGCTTCAGTTTTGAAATAATATTTAAAATTAAAAAATTTATATTAATATTATAATTAAAATTAAATTAAATTATTTATTATTTAAAAATAATTAAATTAATTTTAGTTAGCTTGAATTAAGAAAACTCATACCAATTATCGAGTCGGGCCTGGCAGGTACCTGAATATGGTATACGCCAGGCCCCTGAATATGGTATACTTACTGAGTTAGGCGTTGACTTTGCTGTTGTGTTTTTATTATTCGCCAATTTTTTCCCTTTTAGAAACACCAGATGAATGCTAAGTGGCCGTTCAGAATTATGACAATGATCTAAAAATAAAATCATAAAGGCCTTTTTCATTCTATTATTTAAAATTAAAAAACATCCAAAGATAAAAATAAAAATTAATCACAATTAATTACTACTATTATTGCGAGATTGAAAGAAAGAAATCAAGAAATAATCCCAAAAACAATAATTCCTTAATTAGTTTATAATAATTTAGATTAAGTTGTCGCTCGTAAAAAAATTTATTTCATTTGTTTGAGCTAAAATTAGGTTTAAGTAGATCTAAATCTTATATCTATATTTAAAATAATTGTTAAAATATTTAAAAATTATTTTTATATTAATATTTATAATTAAATTTAAGTAAAATTAATTTTTTATTATATAAATAATAATTTGAATCTAATTAAACTAAAATATAAAAATATTGCAAGAATGCAATCCTATATGAACTGGTTCTATGAGTAGATCCAGTCTCCACTTAAAAATATTAGCTCCTTTGATCCAATGAATGCATTAACCAAGTAAAAGCTGCCAAATTAGTAGATGTATGTATTTTTATTTTATCTGGTCCGATTTTTTTTAACACCCCAACTAAGACTTATGCATGGGATATCGGTGATTCCCCTTTCAGTTGATAAATGAATGGAGCTTGGATGAGATGGTATTAGGTTCAAAATGAAAAGAGACTCTGCAGCTTCACTGATAGACGATGTTGGCTGGTTAAGAACACATTAATTAAGGCTGTTGTCTTTATTTTTCTAGTTACTGCACTGTAAAAGCTTCCTACTTAGGTTCGAAAAGCATATTATCTGTAATTGTTTTAATATAATTAATTAATTATAATTTTAAATTTATAGGATTCATCAAAATATTACATGAAATTTATATTTTTAAATGATAGATTTTTACCTCATTCTTCATGTATTGTACATTTTGCATGCAGAATTTTTTTTTTTTTACGTGTTCTATAAAGAAAAAATATCATAAAAGTTTTGACTTCATTTTCTATCCTTTAAGTCAAGCCATTACCTTTTAAAGAAGTTAAAATAAGTGATAGCTTTCTTGCATATGTTTTTATAATCAGTAATCTAGAAATGTATGACTTTAATCAGGCATAGAATTATATTGTCTTAATAATTATTGATCTTCTCTCTGCTTCCAGCCATGCATCAAATATAAATTCTAAAATAAAACTGAGTCAATTAATCTTTTATAAAGTTGAGTTGCTGAGTTATGCAAAAAATTTCTTACCTGTTTTCTAATTTGTTTGCTAGTTGGGTCAAAGCTGACCCGGCGCAGCATTTTTCCCTTCTAATCCCGTTTTTGACCATTCAAAGTATAACTAACCCGTTAATCCAATGTCCGAAAATTTTAAAATTTGTTACTATATATATGTAGATATTTTTTCATAAGTTGAATCCAGGTTTCCACACATAGTACCTATGATAATACACAAGAACATTTATCTTAATAAAGCAATAATTTTAGATTAAACTAATCATTTAGACAGTTTTTATGCAGATTCTTATACGAGCTAGTTTTTAAGATTGCACGTTGCTTGTCCTGTTACGTGAAGCAAATGCATATTAATAAAGCAACAGTTTTCATTTATGTCCCGACGCCATGCTCTGTTTTGATATCTCCAAGCATTAAAAATGAAAATCAGGAAAGGTAGAAGATTAATCCTAACGGAACCTGTTTGGATAGTAGAAATTCCATTCATTCAAAGAGTCAAACTCAAACAAACCCCAGGGACTAAAGCAGAAATGCAACACTGTTACAAGCAATAGCAAATCCAAGTATGGGAACAAGTAATTTAAATCAATACCACAATGATCACAATGAACTTATTTCCTGGTGCACACAAACGAGATATGAAGTCTTTCACGATCGGCGAACATAGAGTGGAGAGTGGTTGTCGCTTTCTGAGGGTTCTATCAAGCATGTCAGAGGATAGCCGCACCAACGATATTGTCTTGCTTCACATCTACGTTGTTTTACAAGAACGAAAGAAAATGAGATCTTACAAACATGCAGTTAATTGAAGAACAACGACAAAGGCTAATTGTGACAGAACAAGTTTGAAAACAATAACAGAGAGGAAGGTGAAAGTAGATCTTACTTCTGCAACGAAACAGGGAAGAAAAGCATTTCGAGTAGATTCATCATCCCATTGCAGCTCTTTCCACCATTTTTCCTTCCCGTGAATGCTGATTTCGTTTCTCTTTGCACTGTTGGAGTTGAGCGGAAGTCTCCTTAACTTTGGGCATGCATAGACATGAATGTCCTTCATACATGCGAAGGGCAGTGCATCCCAGTAAATGCTCTTTAATTCTGGTAGATACTGTAAATAAAGAGATTTAAGTTTTGCAAATGGGCTCAAAGTTCCTACCAGCTTTGCCACTTGAATTAGTTTTACCTCGTTGATTATTTCTTCCATTTTATGGCAATCAATTACAATAAAATGCCTCAGATTTGGGGCTAGAATTAGCCATGTTATGTCCGTCAATTTTGAACATCCGGATATGTATACCTTGGCAAGGCTTCGAAAGCATGGTTGAGGTGCAATCACCGAGATTTGAATCTGGGTTATGTCCCACTCAATCTTCACTTCTTCCAAACTCTCACATTTACTAAGTTGAATATAATTGAGACACCTGAAATTCGCTAAAGATAAGATATTCAATTGCTTTGAGTCCCTGAAACAGTGAAGGCCAATCTGTTCAGTGCAGCCGTGTAACATTTCAGCACTCAAAAATCTGTCAAGAGCCAAAGCACTAGTTACCGACACGCTCAACCCGTTCAGGTGGCTCAAGCTCTGCAATTCTTCTGCCAAGCATTCATTGTTATCTTCAACCGCCTTCTTGTCGAAAAGAAAAGAACAAATCATCCTCAACATTTGTAGCTTTGAGAAACCAGATATCAACCCTTTCGGGATTGTGATGCCATCAAGTAGGTACTCCAATTTCAGACATTTCAGCTTTTCTAATGCCTTCAATTCAGTTGGTAGCTTTCTGATACCTGTATATGATAGATCCAAATATTCTAGAGATGCCATTTTTGAAATTCCCACCGGCAATTCCCTTATACCTTTGTTAGCTCTAAAACATAGAACTTTTAGGCCAGGCATAAATTTGAAGAAGTCATCATGGATAACCTTCAACTGGTTTTGACTGAGAACCAAAGTTTGTAGGTCAGGACAGTTTGGTGGTTCAGATAGATTTTCAATCTTGTTTTGCATCGACGACATTCTTCTTATACCTCTCCATTTTCCGACCTCAGGCAATTCAGTTAATTGATAACCGGCTCGCACGAAAAACTTCCATTTGTCTGCATCAACCCTGCATGCTATCCACTAACTCATGTCACGAATCACATCATGCATTTTTACAGTAGAATCACTTACTTCTTCCAATAAACATGCATGAACCAGAGAACCGATAATTTGGTGGCCTCGCTTTCGAGCTTGACTAATGTTTTCATATTCATCCATGAATCCTTCTACTATCCAGCAATCTATAAGAATTTCTTTTGGAATTCGATAATCTTCTGGGAATAAACTACAATATAAAAGGCAACAACGAAGCATGTCGTTTGGCAAACAATCGTAACTGAATTTTAGAAGTGGATATACATCTTCACCCATGTCTGGAAAAACAAAATTAGCTGATCTCTTCAAGACATCAATTGCATACTCCCATTCTTCGGGTGTCTTCTTGCAAGCCATGGCGCGCCCGATGGTGATGAGTGCAAGTGGTAGTCCTCCACATTCTTTGGCCACTTCGTGAGCTAGCTCTCGAATGTTTGGATGACCATCAAGGATATCATTACCAACATGTTGTTCAAACAATTTCCAAGCCTTTTCTTCTGGCAAACATGGCACTTCAATCTTCTTATGGGCTATCATTTGGCCACACACCTCAATAGAACGAGTTGTAAAAATGATGTTGGAACCATTTTCTTGAGTCGGGAGAGGTATCCCTACCTCTAATAGATCAACTCTTTCCCATATATCATCCAACAACAGTACAAATTTCTTTTCTCTCAGAACTCTGAAGATGTCCATGGCTTTCTCTTCGGCGGTTTTTTCATCCCACATTACACCGGAAAGGCCTATCCTCTTTGCAATGTCATCTTGAACTTTGGCAATCAAAAATCCTTTAGACACCACTACCCAAATCACCAAATCAAATCCACTAATCTTGTTGTTGATTTCAGTCAAGAGCCTAGTCTTGCCAACTCCGCCGACGCCATATATTCCAACAATTCTCACATGTTTTTCTTCAAAGATAGTATTCCACACCTTATTCAACGTAGATTCCAAGCCAATCGCAGTGTCACTCGGTCTTTCAACCACCTTAGCCGCAGGTACCTCCGTAGCTACCACCTCAAAGCCAGATCTTCTCTTTAAAACCTTAATTTGGTGGACTCTTTTGGCCACTATTTTGCTAAACTTGAGGGTGGACATGTAATTCATCGAACAACAGCCGCCAATGCATAACTTCTCAATTTCTTCAGTACCATCAATAATTAGTTGATCAACTTCATTTATCATAGCCTCTGTCCGTGAAAGCCAACCTTGAACTTCGTTTAGCGGCTCCAGACTTCGCTGTTCAGCAATGTTAACCTTCCTCATCACATCGTTCCTTTGCTCCTTTAATTCGTCCAGAGCAGTCTTCAACTCAGAAAGGCTTTCTTCAAGCTGGTAAGCACAGATTGCTTGTCCAGCAACACAATCCCAGCAGCGGGTGGTTATTGTATCACAACACATTAATTCAAACGAGAAAATATTACCCATTGGTAGTTTATGATAGATCTAAGGAAGTGCTTAGATGAGACTTCTTGAATGTTAACAAACAACAAAAATTCCAATGAACGTATAAGAAGAACAGACAAAGAACATGGATGCTTTTTATCAATGAGAATGGAGAGAACGAATAAGGTGTCTAGAGATCATACACTTGATTAAATGAATTAATCATTCTTTAAAAATTGATTGTTGACTTAAAGAGTTTTGAATACTAATTGTTGAACGTTATAAAAAGAACTTTTGTTTTTTCTCGTGATACGCATGTTGATTAATCTAAGCCATGTCTCCAAAATTTCTATATGGCCATAGATGTGAATGCATTCGTTTCAAAGTCTATTGGTACGGTTTTTATTTTTATTTTTTTAAACTCCTTGGAATTGTATAACATTGACTATTCATTAATAGGTCGAATAACCCATTCAACTCATACAAAGTCGAATTTAGATAATAATTTTTATATTTGGATTAATTCAGTTCGATTTAAATTACTGTTGAGATAATAAAAATTTTATTTTTATTTCAATTTAATTATAAAATAAATTTTTAATATTATTTAAATAAAGATACAGATTTTCAAATTAGCTCAACCCGAGTTTAGGTAAGACATTAAAAATTATAAGATCACGATCCAATCTAGCACATGAAAACCTCTCCTAAACTTGCTCATGTCAAATGGTTATATATAATTGTATTTAATTTCAATATGTTTAATGTCAAAATGACCAAATATTAAAATTAGATTAATATTATATCATTTAGCTTCTAAATATCTGGCTTCCAAAAATTTTTAAGTATTGGTTTTGGTTTTTATTGAATTCAAAAATCGATGAGAATTGTAGCATTCAAGTCAATTTTTATTGAATTCAATTTCAATTCCGATGATAATTAAAGTTATTTGGTTTGTTTTATTTTTCAATTTATAAATTAAAAAAAAGTTAAAAAATCACAATTGTCTGATTAAAAGCGAATCTGATTTTACTTTTATTTAGTTCTTTTAATTTTTTAATTTTTCATAATATAAAAATAAAATATTTAATTTTTAAATTACTAGAAAGCAACTAAAAAAAAGAAAAAAAAAGGGATTATTTTTCCAATTTTAAAAACGGATAAATCAAACCAATAAAATTCAATTCGAGTCGATTCGATTAGAGATAATATTCGATACAATTTTTAAAAATAAAAATATTATACGTTTAAACACATTTTTTTAAATCAATCCGAGCCAAACTAATATCCCTCTAAAAATGATGCCTTTCTGATTACTGGTCCATTACTAATTTTGATTGAAAATTGTTATTTTATTTTATTTTATTTTATTGGTGAGATGAGAACACCATAACACTAATATTGGGGCATAAACATACCATTTCAAGCACATAAATATCTATATTTTCCAGCAATGTTTATTATTACCCGTATGATATTATCATACAAACATACAATAAAGTACTAAGTTAAACATCCAACCATTATGATGTCAAGAATTGAAAAGTGACAAACTTCAATGGCAGATTCCCAATGATGTTCACAATGTTCCATATTTCAATTGCTTCTAAGAAAAAAACCAATTCCAACAAATAAAGATGTATTCATTCTATTAAAGATGATAAAGAAAACAAAGCCTACATCTGCAACAAACTATAAGCGTCATCCGGTATAACGAGCAATTATCGAAATTCGTTTACTGCAGCTTCTTTATCCCGGGAAAAGAAGGGAGAAGGGCGATAAGAGCATCACCATATCCGACGGAATCTGTCATGTTATGCAAAGAAAGTTAGAATATATGACCAGGTGACACTGCAAATACCACAGGTTGAAGTGTATTGAAAGATGAGAAAGGCATACCACCATCTTCTCTTAGAATTTTTATGACCTCTCCGGATACATCAGACTGGTAAAAGAATGATCGGAATTAGAAATAAAATCCAGATTGATTGATCGTATAAAACATAAGCATACATGAAAAGTAAGCAGGACAAGTCGAGTGAAATCAGCCTTCATTTCCATCAGTCAACATACAAAAGCCACGTAGTAATTCCTATTAAAGTTGAGATTTATACCTCAATTGGAATTTCACCGCCTAGTTGTTCAATGTAGCAAAGCACCTGCCCCTCCTTCACTATTTGCTTCTGTTGCATAAACCAAAAATGTTACTAGCAGGGATTGAACCATTTGTTACAGGAAATAACTCAAAATTTTTCAACAGGGTTCTCTAAGATACGAAAACAAAAGCAACAATTGAGAATACAAGGGAACCAATGGGACATGCTAGAGATGGCTTCTGAATCAACGGTTTCACGTACGTTTTGTCTGTCAAAGATAACACTCCAGGGGGGGGGGGGGAAGAAATGAACAGTAAAACAACCTTGAACGCTATGGCCAAATTGGAGGGGGGAAATAACCCATTATCTCTTACTAGTAATGTGATCAAAGCAATCTATTATTTGGGCCCCTAAAATAAACATATACTCCTGCTAAAATCTAAAATCTAAAATCTATTCAAGCATTACCTCTTTACACGATGGTGGAGCGCGTTTCCCCTTTATGGTACGTGATCTCCTGAAGAAACCTACCTGCATGATTTATCATCTCAGTTCTACCGGTTCCAAAAAAAAAAAAAGGAATTTAAATTTCGGATTCTCACCTTTGGAGACTGAAGTATCACCAACCCTTCGTCTGCAGCTTTATCAAGTAATGATTGCATTCTATCTGAAGAAGATAGTGGTTTGGTGATAGCTAAAGAAGGTGTAGAAACAGCCCCATTTGACTCAGATGCTTCATCAGTTTTATTGGTGCTGACGCTAACAGGAGGAGAAGGACTAGTAATCACAGGTGGAGGTTCAATTTTTCCAGCTAAGTCCCTAACTATGTATAGCCGAAATCCACCAAGCTAAATGGAGACAGAGCAGAAAGCTTAAGAATTTGATAATACATAAAACGCAAAATCTTCAATTGCTATGGATACCAAACAAAACAATTCAAGTAGGAAAGCCATTCACATTATCAAGCTATTTACGGCACAAGAAATAAAAACAAACTTACTTTTAGTTCAAACTCCGCAATTGAAGTCGTATTGCATATATCTCTGACCAGAGATTCCACCTGCGGTTAGAAATTGTAAATTACAAACTTCAAAAGAAAAATATAAGCTAAAAGTACAATTTTTCATTCATTTATAAAACAATTCCGAAGGCAGGAAATATTTACATATTTATTTCCAATTTATAAATTATGAGGACATAAAAAAGAAGAAAAATCAATTCATTTTCTCCGATTCTAATATTTTGTTTCATCACAGCTTCTTAAGACATAGTTGAAACTTGAAACGGCTATGCAAGCATAGTTCATTAATCACCTGGTAATCTTTAAAGATCTACTAGTCAAAATGTTTTTAAGTTAAAGGTGAAAAAAGAAATAGCGATAATCATTTTGCATAATACACCATTGCTTGCATTATTGATTTACCCAAAAAAAAAAAAATGAACTCACCCCGGATGAATTTGGAATTAGCTGGCTAGTCAAACCAGACATTTTAGTCTCTTCAGAATCATCTGCTAAATTTGTAGTAGCTGCAAGTCAGCTACCAAACAGATGTTGATATAGGGTTGAAAGAAATAAGTAAAGATTCGCAACCTAATCTTCAACGTTCATGCATTATATATGAAATGAAAAACAAAGATAGAAATATCATATTTTATGACAATTTTAGCCAATCATATAAGTTTAGAAAAATCAAAACCGAAAAAGAAGATGATAGAAAAGCTTCAAAATATTCAAATTTACACACTTGAATCAGTGGGTACTTCATTTCCAAGTTTGATAGTGGTAACTGTGCGATTCGTCAGAAAATAAAGTGACCAACAAAAATCTGTAAGAAGATTTTTTTTTTTTCCCCAACCAACGAGTAGCATGTATATCAACCTTAAATGAAATTAGATTGAGCAGTTGAGACAAAAACGGATTGCACCATTTCAAATTATTACAAAGGCAAACAAGCTTCAATAGTTACAACTATGTTGCTCAGACTCAGGTAAGAATATCAGATACGGGTATGTGTGCGACATGGGTATCTTCAATTTTTTCTAAGTTTTTCCATGTATGTGAAAGGTCTTTGGAGAGTCATATCCCTATATCCATGTCTAAGCATGTGTTAGTTACAGGTGTCGGACAAAGGTACTTCAAAAAAAATAAAGTCGGAGCAAAATAAGTTACAAGGGTTCCTTTCTTTCCCTCCTTACACCACGTATATATTTTTTTTTCTACTTTTTAACTTTTCTCCCAAAGCCATATGGCACAATTGCAGGTGAAAAGTTTATAACCTCTATAATGAAGTAAGCATGATCTCAAATTGCAGAAAAAACTAGAACCAGAAAGAGAGATGAAATCTATATTGTTAACTTCCACAATAGAAACCGTCATATTCTCCTCCAAAGTAAATAAACTAAAATCTACTTGTCTATTTATATACTACAGCACTATGCGCATGTCTGTGTTGTTTGTGTGTGTGTGTGTGTGTGTGTGCATGTCTGTGTGTGTATTTCCTTTGTCATACTTATGCACACAAAACTGACATAAGTATACGTACATATGAGTTATGTACCAACTTCACTACCAAAGGCTTTTAAGGGAAGATTAGTCTATAAAGGAATCCAAGGGGTAAAAATTTTGCTAATATGAAATGACCAAACGAAAATAGTGTATATGTCTTCATGAGACTGCTACAATGTGAAATGTATTTCTTTAAGAATCAGAAGAACTATTATTAAGAGCACAATAATTTACTGTCTCAACCTTTTATACCACGTTGTAGATCAAGCATGATGCAGGAGCATTAATAATTAAGAGTTCTATTTGATTTTAAATTTTGTTGAAATAAAGAAATCCATTTAGATCTATGTTTAGGATTTTAGTTT
>JBBYHO010000002.1:13270020-13282083 GCA_038382025.1 Adansonia gregorii
GATCAACGTATATTTTATTTATTATACTATACATATTTAAAAAAATTATATAATTTTAATGTATTTATATTTAAAATTTTAATATAACTAAATATTAGTAGGTGAATTTAAATATAATATTTTATATATAATCTATTAGTAAAATTAGTGGATAATAAGTTAAATTTAAATAAGCTAAACCTTTAGATATATTATGATGTATTATATACATATATATATATATGAAGTTGAAAAATCTTTAATTCTTTTTATATGTGTTATACATATACGAAATTGAAAATTTTTAGGGGTGTAGCTACCCAGTTAACAGATATTGAGATTTAAACTACTTAAATATCATCTCTTAAAATGAATTCATAAATCGACTAAACTAAACTTTAAATTCAATTCTCGTATTTTGTAAACTAAGCTTTTGTTAGAGAGAAAAGAAAAATGAAAAAAAAAATATAATAAAAAATATACTCCAAATTGTTTGACAGATGAAACAATTATATTTACTTTCAATTTCTAGATGAATTAATATTATTAATTTGAGTTATGTTGATTGCCCATTTCTTTTTTAAATATCAGTACTCTCTTGCATGACATACATTTAATAATTATTAGATAAACCAAAATAAAGTTTATCAATTTCCAAATAAATCTAAATTATTGATAAATTCAAAATTATTCTTAAACTTATAAACCGTTGTCACTTTAGGATAAAGGAATGTGACGCTTGACGCTTAAACATTTGATTCGATAATCCATATTAGGGATTCAAATCCTCTCCTGTCCATACAAATGGACTGGAGAAGCCGGTTCATCCCCCGATGAAGCCACATGTATTATATAATAATCAACGGCATCGTAATCTAGCAACAGACATCCCAAATATGCAATACTATAGCCATTCCTCGAAAACCAATCTCCCAAACTCTTTTCCCTCTTGTCTTTACAACAACGTTTTCCCCTTCATCTTCAAACAAAACAACCTATTGTTCTGGTTAGAAGACCCTAGACTCTCTTTCGCTGCCGTCTCTCTTGCTTTATTGCGGGAAATAAAATGATGACGGTTTCCAAGAAATTTGATTCAGGAGACTGTAAAGAAGAACATTTTTTTTTCTTACAAGCACTCTAGAAAAGAAGAGTGACATTGATTTCAGTCTAAAGGGAAGGATCAGTTAGTGTTGCTCGCCACCCAACAGACTAAAGAACCCATCTTAGTCCCCAAAATGGTCGATATTTTATCCCAACTTTATTGCAAACCTGATAATTTGCAAGATATTTCGTCGTCTTAAAAATTCTTTTTTGGGTTTCAGAGTAACATTTTTACAAAAAATGACATTAGTTTTTTATTGATATGTGAGTAATCTTGCTAAAGCCCAAATCTTTGCCTGAATGGATCAAGTTGGATGAAAATATCACATTACATCAACGCTGAAGAAGATTGGAAGAATTTTTGTGTTTTTCTGGTAAAGTTGGAGGAATATTATCATGTTTCTTCATTTTTTTTTCTGGTGTATATTTTGTATGTTTTATGTTAATGGACTAACTGTCGTTTCCAATCGTTGATAATTAAGTAATACACTGCATCTGGGATGGATTGGCTTCTCCAGTCCAATTGTATCCTTCGTATTAGTGTTATTATTCAACACTTATAGTTTTGATTGATTCAATAATTGGTGGTAACATGGACAATTAAACATTCAATTGACGCATGAATTCCTTAGTCGGGGCCAAAAGCAGAGTAATCATTATTGTATTAGTGGAAGCACCAGTTCTGTTAAGGTACAAATACAAATTTTATCAATAGAATCTAATATTCTCATTTTGAATTCGTCTATATAATCTAATATTTATCTATAATATATATAACATAAAATACGATTTCATTATGTATATTTAGACGTTTATATTTTACATGCAAATATAAAATTTAAATATGGTAAAAAGTTAATATTAAAAGCTTTTAAACCTCTAACATATAAAATAAATATAAAAATATTAATAAAAATATTATTGTTATATATTATTATTTTTGGATAAAATTATAAAAAAATTAAAAATATCTTGAGAGAGCATTAGAAATTTATTAAAAGAATAAAATAAGTGAAAAAAAAAACATGTACCAACTGTTACAAACAATACAAAGCAATAAGATTAATACGGACTAATGCAGAACATAATCAAACTGATCAAATCCCCAGTTTTCAGCATTAAAAAAATTTATTATCGTTTAAGCAACGGCTGTATTTGGTGCAAAAAGTAATTAAGATGAATCAAAACAAAACAGTGGACTCAAAACTGAATCAAAATGACACGAATGAAACCATACCAAAATAATAAGATTCCTTCAAAACTTCCACACCAGAAAGCTTCATGAAAGAATGGAAAAGGTAGCCATAGATTATTTATTTGGCAATGCATTTAAGTTTAACCTAAGAAGAGCTCATAGTTCAAAAACATGACCACCCTACCATTAAAAGAAAGAACCATCTCAAACGTTGCCAAACAATAGATAAACCTTTTTGAACATTTGAAGGTGCATTGTACATTGGACATCATTCCATCATCTTCTGCAGTTTTATTCCAACAGGAAAAAAAATTTGAAAGTTGCAATTAATGATGATCATCATCGCCATGTCCGTCTGGAGGTCCCCCAGGTCCCACAACTTCCAGCTGCAAAACATAAACAAAAAATAATTAGGGAAATCCTACTATGCTTGAAACAAACTAGTACTATTGCTGTACTGCTCCTTAAAAAAAAAAAAGACGCCGGAATGGTGAGAATGCAACTTCATTCATTTTATCTAATTGCACTACAGGGTGATAGACTACGGATATAGGATGAAGTATCTATCAACCTTAAAGTCTCCACTCTCCAGGTCTCACTTGAGTCGTAGCATTATGGCCTCAACCTTAAACCTATTCATCTTCACGTAAATTCAGACGTTGGTCTTCAGGTACTAAAAGTCAATACATAGAGTCATGTATCTCATTCAGGAATTATCAAGAAAAATATATCATAGTTCAAACATTTGCAACTCAATCAAATAGATGGTGCTTAGTTGCATTCACTTATCACATTTACAGGGTTACAGATGAAGTAACCAGAACCAAGTTGGCAAACATACCATTCATATATACAAGCTATTTATCGCACAAACTGGTTGGTCAACCATGCTCTTGACAAAAGCCCATGAGGGCTGCCTGAGAATAAACTAATACTATTTATTTGTTCCACAATGCCCCAGATCATTAACAATTAATTCAAATCGTCACAGTTTGCGATGAATCCATTATGGGCTAAGAGAAATATCTAAACCAGATATGGATATGCAAGTGACATTTAGATGTAAGCTCAGCTAAATCAGCTCATGTTAGGACATAAGGAACGAATGTTCTCTAATTCAAGATATCCACTTACCACAAAATACTGTGAGCAAACTGGGCATTCATATGGCTTGCCTTTCTCCAGCCAAAACCAGACCACATCATGCTCATCCTCTGCATTTTTTAGTAAGGCAAATCAAATGAACTCGAGTATTAGTTCAAGCAGAATGACTCAATTTTGTACAAATCTAAGAAAAGCATACAAGAACGACCACAGTTAGAACTTAGAAGAGCACAAAAGAGAATTGATGAAGGAAACATACCGCCTTCACCTCCTGGGCATCCAACTATTCTCTTATCATAGTAGGACTTGACAACAGCAGGAGCTTCCTACAGGCAAATATAATGAATTCTACTATCAAAAGTCCAGTCATGACATCACTCTTATGATTTCATTAAAGGTCAACATTTCTAGCTTCTAGCAGAAAAAGTTCTTACCATAAACAAAAGCCTAAACTCAAAAGTGATAAATTTAGAAGGAAGATTATTTCTTAGCCACGATTTGACATGAATGGATAAAACATTGCAGTACATCAATAAGTAGAAAAAAATTGCGTTCAAATCTTTAAAATATTCAGAAAACAGAGAATTGTTTGGAAACGGATTTTCTTTCCCTGGTGTTTATGATATATATAATATTCCAGTTTTCCAAGAAGAGGTAGAACTGCAATCTAGGAAGCAAATTAAATCATGGCATATTAACAAACAGGTTTGGTGTATGGATTGTTACCCTCCATTAAGTGTCAAGGTTCACGGTTCGACAGTCCCATCCCCTGAGGCCTACTCTAATGGTGACTTAAAAAAAAAAAAAAAACTTCTTTTAGGAAAGCTAAATCTAAGGACTCATATAAGTTATATAAAAAGTTGCAAATATTGATTACTCAGATAAAAAAAATAATTAAAAGACAAAAGATAACACAATGCTAACAAATACTGAAACAAATCACTAGGCAATTCCAAGCAGATAGTTATTTGAAACGATATGTGCCAAAAGTACCAAATAATGCAACTGGTATATATCAAACATTCGCTTACACTGTGAAACACCTAATCAACAATCCAAGGATAAAAAAATAGTTACAATATATATAAACATCAGGTAAACAGTAACCACTTAAATAGAAGTGCACAGAAATCCAAGTACTTGACGCCATGCAGAAGATCACATACAAATACAAACAGAATAAAGGAATAAATGCAAGTAAAACATAGTAGTAATTCATGGTAAAAAAAAAGAGGGGATAATTGTCAATGTTTCAACACAATTTGTCAATGATTCCATATAAGATGATACACACATGACCAAATCTGGGTTCTCCAATTGTAATAGTCCATGAGAAACACTGAAACCATACTGACCTTTGTGCCAAAAGGACCTACAGGATTGTTTACATCTTCAAGGATTTTCTTTCCCTAAACAAGATCAAGCAAAAAAGAAAAAACAGGATGAGAAAGTATCGGCACCCCAAACTGAGACAGCAGTAAATTAAATTTAACCCTAATGCTTATACCAACATAGTCGACAAATCTTAGAAAATTAACACCACAAGAAAGTTCTCACATTTTAAAATCAAACAGAGAGAGAACAGAAGAGGAAAAATCACCTCAAGCTCAGCCTCAAGCTCCTCGCGCTCATGACCGGTGGCTATAGGCATTATATCCTCAACTCTCTTCTTCACAACAGTATCCCCTACAGAACCCGAACCAATAGAAATCAGAAACACAAAACCGATATCGGATGCACCAACAAATAGCATTTTTTTTTCCAATATAAATAAATCTAACTTAACCTCCTCTTCTAATTTCAAAGCACAATAATTAATGATAAAAAGATATTCATATAGATATAAATGATTACTCAAAAGACTATCTAAGGGATGCAAAAGCTTGAAATATCAAATGAATCATTAGCGAGGATCTAGGGAAACTAGGGTTACCTGACTCAGCGGAGAAATGGCGAGCGAGGAGAGAAGCGTACGGGGGTGGAGAAATGCGAGATTTCAAACGAATCGGCGCCTTTCTACATGCGGATCGGCATGGAGAGGAGGCAAGAGATTTGAGCTGTGAAGTCAGTAGCCTTCTCCACATATTTTGGAATTCAAAGATTTTAGGGTTTTTTGTTTGATTTTTGTTGATCTCAGGCCACGCCCCTTCTTTTTTTGACGACGATAAAAAAAAAAAGAAAAAAAGCGATTGCCGTTCTCTCTATTATTTTTTCAGTGCCAAAAGAAAAACAGGAAAATTTGGAAAATTGGGGTTTCAAAGAAAGGGGAGGCGGCCGATGATGGTGGGGTTCGCTGAGTGTTTCTTGGGGTCATTTGGCACGTGCCGATTTTGTTCCACTTGCGAACTTTGCGGAAGTTTGGGTAATTTACGTGTTATACCGTATACTTAGACGTAACTTAAAAGATTAATTTTTCACTAAATCACGAATTTTTAATTTTTTATTATTAACAAATTAAATAAATATAAATTATAAAATTTTAATTTCATTAAATTAAAAATTAGATTATTTACACTAATTATGTCAAGAAATTATAATAAAAAATTAATTAAGTATGCATATAATGCTTTCTTTTTTATATTTTATTAAAATAATATTTAATAGTGCATCAAATTTATTTTATATTATTAATAATATAAGTTAATAAAATTAAATATTTATAAGTTACGTAAAAATTAATATTAACTCGTAACATAAATTACCATTTTCAATGCAATTCAAGTTTTTATAGGGTAGGCTCGCGTGGAGAGGTTGCTTCATTTTGTAAGGCTTACAAAGAATCGAGCAAGGAGTGATAACAATAAGGTGTGATTGATATTTGAAAAAAAAAAAATCTTTGATTAATATGTGGTATTTTAATTTTTTTTAAAAATTTGAATTGATGTGATAAAATTTATCCATTCTTATTAATTAGTTCTATCGATTTTATTTTATCAGATTATTTTTAAAATAAAATATTTAATTTTTATATTATAAAAAATAAAAAACTTAATTCAAAATATAATTCAATTCGATTTGAATAATTATGATTTTTTAAATTATAAATTAAAATGGAACCAATCAAATATTTTATTATTATTAAATCATTTGAATCGATTTTCAATTTTCTCAAAACCGTAACGTGATTCCTTGAGGAAACTTTTTAATATTTATAAATTTTTTAAGTTAATTTAAAGCTAATTTATATTTAATAATACTTGGTTATTTAAATAATTTTTAGTCTTAGGTGTTTTAATATGTACTAAGAACTTTGATCATATTTCGTGCTGATTTTTTTTACATAAAATTATATAACAATAAAAAAAGGATAAAAAAGTAATTTAAAGTTGTATAATATATTGTATATTACTATATTAATAAAAATAATTATTAGAAGGATTTAAAATTTTTAAAATTTTTTAAAATTATATTTGAAAACTTAAAGTTTAATTTAGATCTGAATTTCAAAATTTTAAATTTGAAATTCATGAATTTAAAATTTTTTCTGTATAATTAGGAGATGAATTTGGATTTAAATAAAAACTAATTATCAATTTATAAATGATAAAGTAGTAATGAAGAAGTGATTTTATTGAGTTTATCTGAATCTAAATTCAATTTTTTTATTTCATGTCTAAATAATAAATTTAGATTTGTAAGTCCAAATCCATGCTTTTCAAATGGATTATAAAATAATTATGAAAGACCATTACAAAAGAATGAATAATTCCATTTGAACGTACAATTAAGATTAATTATAATTAATATTAATTTTTAATATTATCATTATTTTTTAAAAAAAAAATAATGAAAAATGTTTGAATTTTAATAATGACTTCTCAAGTTATGAGACTCCAATTTTATTTTTAATTTTTTAAAAAACTTTACTGATTAAAATGTATTATTATGTTTTTCTTTATTTTTAAATGATTATAAAATTAAAAATATTGCAATATTAAAATTTCGAAAATAGTCCATATTATACCCACTTTTGGTGCTTTGCCTTCGGTTTGGTTCTTACGCCCTTTCTTGGCGTCTCTGACATCTCTTCCAAGGGCCGCTTCCTCTGAGTAACGGCCTCATACTGTCCTTCGTCTTATTGAACCGTGTATTTATATATAATTATTTTTAAATTAATTAATTCAAATGCTTGTGTGTGATAAATTTTTAAATTGAAACAAGCTCTTCCTTAAAAAGATTAATAATCATATGTATATATACACTAATTTTTGTATCACATGACTTCGTGTAAAATTTTACTTTCAAATTTTAAAAAAATTATAATTACGAATAATTACACATTAATTATATAATTATATTATTTGTTAATATTATAATTCATATTATTTTTTATTTTTAAGTTATTATTTTAGAATCAATTCAATAAAAACAAAAATATATTAGTAGTTTTACTGTGGTTAGAAAAGTAAATAATTTTTTATTATGTTATTTAAGGATGAACAGAAGGTAGTTTTAAAATGTTGGAAAAGTTTTTAATCATAGGAGAGTGAATTAAAGGTTGGGGGTTTTGTTTTGTTTAACAAAGGCTTAATTAAAAAATGGCCCATAAACTCTATTGGTTTTTCAATTAGGTATTTATAAACTTTTATTTTCTGTTTCGTACTTAAATTATAATTCATCATATAATTTAGTACTCATCTTAGCGATATAATAAAATTATATTACGAGACATAGCATTTATGCTAAACTGGTGTAATATTATTAGTTCAAAGAAATCATAATTTTACTTATTTAGCAGTATTAGGAGTAAAGTATAAAATTAGATACGAATTATATTATAGGTACTAAATTAAAAATAAAAGTTCATAAAAAACTTAAGTAAAAAAAATAGTATAGTTTAAGGTTTTTTTCTATTTAAATCTTTAAAAAATATTAAATTATTTTTCTAATATCCTTTTATTTATTTATATTTTACTTTGAATTTATTTTTTTGATTTTTTTGTGATTGATTTAATAACTAATTCAATCACTTTTTTTATATTAGTAAAAATATTAGAATTTATTGTTAAGTAAGTTAATGCATGAATTACAGTAATTTTATATGTTAACAATATGCTAAATTGCTAACATTTTAACATGATCTTTTGTTAGTATGATTTTAGTTATACTTTTTGACCTTTTTTTTTTCCTTTAATCTTTTTTAGTGAATTAGTCTACTAATTTGGGAGACAATTACTTAGAATACGTGATATATAAAATTACAAATAATTATGTGTATACATAACCAATAAACGACAGCCTAAGGCTGCGTTTGCTAGGCCGATCGAAAGCACCCAATTTCTGACGGCCTAACCTAACGCCCAAGCACTCTCTTCTTCACCGTCAAATCGTTCTAATCCCTCATTCCAATCATCTTCTCTAATCCAACTGTGAAATCCCTGGCCCCTATATAAACCCAATTCGAGCGCCCTTTCCCAAAATTTTCATTTCTGTATTTTCTTTAACAAAAAATTCGATTCAACAATTTATCTTCTATTTTTTTTTTCTGATCTAAAAACAAATTTATCCATCATGAGATTCAAGAAAGGTAGCAAAGTCGAGGTATTAACCAAGGAGGAGGTTCCAACCGGTGCGTGGCGCTGTGCGGAGATTGTCTCCGGCAACGGCCACACGTACAGCGTGAAGTACGGTTGGTTTCCTATCACCGGAGAGACGGCGTCGGTGGAGAGAGTCCCTAGGAAAGTGATTAGGCCTTGCCCTCCACCTATAAACGGGACCGGTGGTTGGGCTCCTGGCGATGTCGTAGAGGTGTTCGACGAGTTGTGTTGGAAACCGGCGGTGATCGTTAGAGTTTTCGGTGAAAACGACTTTTCTGTTAGGATTCTTGGATCGAATAGCGAACTCAAAGCTCATCAATCTCGATTGCGTGTTCGGCAATCTTGGGAAGATGGCGACTGGTTCCTTGTTGGAAAGGTAATTCTCTTTGAATCCTTCTTTTAACAATAATTTTTTAACTTCTTTTGTTTGACTTATTGATTCTTGACCTAATTGTTATGTTCGATATCAGGGCTTGTCAAGTTCCAGCGGACCACCGAAGAGGAAAAGATCTCCTCTTGGCTTCTCAGATGCTGGTAGACAAAAGACGAGGGTGATTGAAAAAAGTAGTGTCGTCGGTCAAAGACTAATATTTCGGCTTCCTTGTCGTGCTTCTGAAAAGGTAGATACATTTGTTTCCCCCAGAAATATGCTGGGTGAAAGATGTGTGCCTTCTTCATTTCACAAAACTGATGATACGATGAGCTGCGTCTCGTCTGTTGGTAGTTGTAGTGGTTTAGGGATTAATGGTCTTAACTTGTCTCCTAGGTATGTAACAAACGGTTGTGAAAACTTAGAGGATTATTGTAGTAATGCTGACTCGTATTCTGAAGGGCATTGTGGAGAAGAAGGATGTTCTGTTTCCAGTAGTGTGGAATCAGGAACGGATTTCCATAGGTCGGAGCTGCATGCCTATCAGCAAGCCCTTGGGGCATTGCATGCTTCTGGGCCTTTGACTTGGGAAAAAGAAGAAAAGGTTACCAGCCTACGCCGTTCTCTTAATATTTCAAATGATGAACATTTGAGGGAGCTAAGAAAGTTGAAACATGATGATCATAGGCTTTTTATTAGCTGTTACTAGATTTAATGATTTCCTTTTCTCTCTGGTAATGTAGTTGTGTTATGTTTTACTCCAATGATGCAAATATTGTAAAGATACTTGAAAGTTTCAATTTTGTAATTGCTTTACTAGTTTCTTCTCCTATCTCCATGATAAAAATTTTTGTTATTTATGTAATTATTTTTTGCTGAAGCCTGAAATATAAATGTAGCCCATAAGCTAAAATTAAATAATCATCCAAGTCCCTAATGTTTTATTGCAATAAATTTAACCCTTGAAAATTTATTTCAATCCATTTGAGCTCTCAAGCATCTATTTTCACCCTATCGAGCACTTGATTGGACTGAAATTGACGATGCCTTTAATCGGTTTTCATCCGATCAAGGACTCAATTGGGTAAAAGTAGATATTTGAGGGCTTAATTGATTGCAATAAATAAATAGGGGTTGGATGATTATTTAGTTTTAGTTTAGGTTAAAATATTAAAGCCGTTCTTTTTCCATTTCTTTTTGTTTTTGCTTCCCACCTTTCGGAAATTTTGCATATTGTTGGGTGAATATGCATTTATATTTCAGCACACTAAAATCTACTGTCCTTGGTGAAACTATTGAGTTACATTTTAGTTGCTGGAACGGATTTCCTAAAATGAATTTAAGCATATACTGATTCAAGTTCCAGGATAGTAACCTGAATTGCCTGTTTCTGTGTTTCCTAGCATTTTTTTTTTCCACTATTTTTGTCCTCTAAGGTTACTTTGGCCTTGTTCATGGTCTTTACCTGCAAAAAGAAAATGACCATTGTCTTGTTCACTAGCTGGGTTTTTTGGAAATTGTGATGTGGTGCTGGCTAGGTTATGGATTCGAGCTGATGTTTTATACATGTGCAGTTTTATGCATGTGAAGCTGTTCTCCATCATTGCATGATGATGGATACAATAGTTATACTTGCTTTATTTCAGTATTATGTGGAATTAATGTTGAAAAATGTCTTGATGCTTTCTCAGAGTATATCATGGCCGTTGTTGGAGGCATCCATACCTTGCTTCTAAAGCCATGATGGTCATCTCTTGCAGTTGACTAGGCCGCAACATCCTTGGTTTATTCCTAAAGGGACTCTTAAGCCCTGCTATTGGTATGAATTATATCTGAAAATATTTTTCAAAATGTGATTTATCTATGGCAGTGCTGGTATAGGTCATTGTCTTCCTTGTTGCAGACAAAACAAGATAATCTTAAAAGCTGCCCTACGGTTAGTTTGTAAATTGATAGGTTGCAGTTGCACTTATAATAGCCAGAAAAGTTTTGTATCTCTAGAATGTATATATCCAACTATGGAACAATTTAGGTAGGGTGATTAATAACTCTCTCTCTCTCTCTCTCTCTCTCTCTCTCTCTCTCTCTCTATTTTTGTGCGAAGATTTCTAATCTTAAATGCTTGAGTATCGACAATAATATGTTACCATCATATAATTGCAAATTGTGAGAATGAGATTCACACAATATGCAATACATTAATCAAGATTTAGTATTCCTATATCGCTGAATGGTTGTAAGAAGATAATTTCAAATTCATAAATATCTATAAGAATTTCAAAGTCAGCAATACATAGGGATCCAACAAATCCATGCGTTTGAAAATAATCATGAAGGTCCTTTTCGTATGTGCTTTATCGTATAATTTATGCTAAATCTAAAATCCAAATTCCTTATTTTTAATTTCAAGTTTCCAAACACAACCTTAGTGATTTCAATAGCTTTATTTGTGTTTTCAATAGTACTTCTATATGCTTGTCATTTAACATGTTATGTTTTGTTCCTTGTTGCCATGTGGATTCAGGTGACATTAAGCAATCCTCCTTTGAAATGCCCGAGACCAAAGTGCTTACGGTCCATTTTATCGATACGAATGAAACATGAAGCCTTTTTTATGTTTCCGTTATAAGTTCATTTTTCCCTCTTTCATGCTTTTATTTTTTATTTTTTGGAAGTTGAAGATGGAAAAGTAACAACCATTCCACCAGATATGAAATTTAGCTGTGCATTTATTGGTTTTTAATTTCATATCATGAAATGTGGATTGCAGTTTTGTG
>JBBYHO010000002.1:13303407-13319819 GCA_038382025.1 Adansonia gregorii
CATAATAGAGACAAAAGATTACCAATCGGTAGAAACGATAGCAGAACCTGTAATGTAATTTTAAAGAAATTGCTGGTTATAATCTTGGTCCCAGCCCTACTATAAAATATATATTGTCCAAATTAATTATTCTTATATTATATATACATATATATATATATGAGAAATTAAGACAAAGATGGATGTATTGCATGATAGAAAAGTTTTGAGCAAGGATGTATTACATAGCTTGCAGTTTCCTCTCTGACAAAGTCAGGGAATAGATCCGAAGAAAAATAACTAAATTCCAGAAGAATATGTGCCCTGGGCCTGGCCTGGCAATTAATAGGAACAAATTTTAGACGTTAATGAATTCATATTTGATTAAGTTACTTGCATAATACGTAAGTTAACTTGTTTTTTTAAGATATAATAATTTTTTTAAGAAATATATATTTTTCACCCCAAAAATGGAATGGCGAATGAAAACGAAGCTATGGGGTGGCACAATGGTCGGCCCAAACCGAGGCAATGCTGTTGAGGCCTTGAGGGTCTGAACCCAATTACAAAAAACACTAATAATCTTAAGCTGTGAGCAATCCTCAAATGATCGCAGCAACGAGGAAAGTCTCACGAGGGTGAAAGGGACATGGGTTCTTTTTTAATTGAATAGTAGGTCCATATTTTGTTTATATATAGGAAAGTTATTTTTTAAGTAAGATGCTATTTTTTTAGCGGTAATATTTTTAAAAATTAAAAAATTTAAATATTTTAATTTTATTTTATTATTATAAATTTTTATTTTTTTATATATAATTTTTTTAATTAAGTTAATGTCACTTTACTCGTGACACTAACTCAATCGGGAGCTTTATCTACAATTATAATTGATACACTAATTATTTAGGCAAAAAGAAAAAAAAATGTTAAAAATATATTAAAAAAAAGATGAAATTTTTTGTGATTATTGGCTCAACAATATTAGTAGTTTTTAAAAATTATCTAATTTTAACATTTAATATAAAATATGAAATACACAAATATATTCATGAATATATGTTTTTTTTCTTTTATATTTTAATTTTTTTCTAATTTTATTTATTAATTGATGTTATAAATCAAGCAATACCAACTTAATCAAAAATTTTATAATAGTGTAAATATAAAATCATTAGCTTGTTAAGTACTTTGAATGTCACAAAAACCAAAGTAAGAGAAAAATTTTTATATTTAAGGTTCATGTGCAAACTTTTCAAATCCTAATTTAAATTTTTTATTTTTATATTAGTAATTCTTGAAATAATAAGTTAGAATGTTAGAATGTTAGATTGTCAGTTCAATGGAAAGTTCGTGGGTTTGGTGCTTTAGTTATTTTATAATTTAATTAGCATTTTACAGATTATTATATTATTTTTTGTAGTTTAAAATTTTAAGTCATTTAATTTTATATATCTTGTTTAAAGAATATGTATTTTTATAGATTAAATAGATATTAATATATCTCTTAATTACTAACAACTTATTTCATTTTTATTTTCACTTGATTTTAATTTTAAATATTTTTCTTTATTCACTATAATTTAGTAAAAAAACATACTTTTAAATTACAAATAGATAAATTATAAAATAAAATCATTAAAATTAAGCCTCTAACACCCAAATTTCTTTAATAGTAATGCTTGCATTTGATATTTTATTAAGAAGCTTCGTATCTTTTTTTTTAAAATATACATTTCTTCCAAAAATCATAATAAAAACAACAAACAAAGGAAAAAACAAAAATAATTAAATGTCTATCCTATCATAAATTTTCCACCGGTAAACCTAATAACTAGACCAATGATAAATGAAATAAATATCACAAAACATAGTGTAATTTTCCAAAACTCAATCATTTTTAGAAGGCCATATCCATAAGCTATACTATTAATCTTAAACAGGGTTAAGTTTTTTTTTGAGAAAATCCTAACTTAAGCATAATAAAAAATTATAAATATTAATATTTAAACTTTAAATTTATTGAGTATTAAATTAAATAGAACTTCAAAACAGAATAGAATTTGCAAATAAAAAAAATGTCAAGTGATCAAATTATTTTATAAAAAATAAAAACTATAAATGTTTAGCAAAAGATTTAAACATAAAAAATAAAAAAACAAAAAAGATATTTGCATGGCTATTTCAAATAGTTTGCAATATTCTAATGATAGTTACTTATAATAAGTTCGAAGAACATAGTGATAAATAGAAATCAGTTAATATCTTTTGAAATTTTGTAAATAATGGATATGTTAAATATCAAATAAATGTTAAATTCGATTTCAAATATTTTTATTTATGAAGGATATATCAATCATATTTTTATATTATTTGAATTTAAAATTTGACATCGATGTTGAGAAAATATTAATTTTAATAATGGTAATTTTCAAGTTAAAATCTTAATTCAAATTTTGAAGGATAAGTCTTAAATTCTTAATAGATTTTATATGGTTTTGAAATTCAAGATAAATTGATATCTTTTAGAATTTTAGAATTTAATGGTAAATTTTATTTTTAATTTAAAATATTGTATAAAATTAAAAGATAGAATATGTATATAGTTGAAAAACTTGAATGAACATTTTATTTGAAAATTTAAATTTGAATATAATACATATATAATAAAAATATGTATTGCCTTACGTGCCATAAAAATGAATAATTCATGTAAGCTCCCATGTCGGCATGCTTATCAAGTAAGCATGCATCTTGTTATATTATAATTATGTATGATTACATTCAAATTGTTAATGAATTGAATGTTTGTTAGGCTGTTATGTTGTTAAATGAATTAAATTATTAAATTTAGTGATGCAGTCATTTTATCTTTTTTTTTTTAAAAAAACTAAGCATTAAGAAAAATAGAAAAATATACTTCTAGTATTGTTATTTAGTAATTTAATTTAACTTTTAATTTTTTTTTTTATTTTAGTTAATGAAAGATACTTCAAAAGATATACTGCAGCAATTAAATCAAACTAAAAAATTTAATCATCTTGACAAATATTCAATAATATTCAATAAGTAAACTCATATAAAATCCGATTTTTAGAATCTACTTGCGGATATGGAATTTCATACTATAATTTTTAAATATAAGATTAATTTATTGATACATTTGAACAAAATTCTTGATTTTTATCTCTCATAAAACAAAGTAAGCAAAGAAGAATGGCTAATATAATGACTAGATTTCCTATTCCCTTTTTTTTATTTTTTAAATTAATCATTAATAGCGTTTGGTAAAATAAAAAAATTATAAAGAAAATAAATTTAGGTTTGTTTGATATGAAAAAGAAAGAGAGAAGAAGAGTGAAAGGATAGTCAAGTTGTTGAGCGAAAGAAAACAGTTTTTTTTTTTAATTGAAAAGAAAAAAAAATGAAGAAAATAAAAATTGTGTGAATCTAATTAAAATATTTATAAGATTGTCTATCTTAATATTTTACTCTTTTTATTTTAATTTATACAAGATATAATGGTTAAAGGATAATTATCTCATGCTCAACCGTTTCATAAATAAGATTTATAAGATAATACTAAATAATTATCATTACATGAATTTCACTTTTCAAATTTTTTTTTCTTTCTTCCTTGTAAGATAATTACCCAAACCTGAGCTGCTTTATTCTCCACTTTTTCTTCCTCTAATTTGATGAGGTAGCTACGATAGGAAGGAATGGAAAGGATGAATATATTTAGTTTTGTCATTTATAAAATACCATCCAAATAAAATTTGTTCCTTCTCAAGGATTTCTGTGGGTCACTAAAACCAAATAGAATACTACTTAAGTCTCAATTCTCTTCTCATCTTGGGTAATGATCTGATTTTGGTTTATTTTACGAAGGAAATGATGAAAAAATCAATCCGATTGCATCGATTGAACCGGTTCAATTGAAAATTGATAGATTATTTAATTCTATAAGCAATGTAAACAAGAATATATTAAACTAGCCAAATACTAATTTAATCATTAAAAACAAAATAAAAACAATTAAAAATTGATTATATATTTATTTTCTTTTAATTTTTTTAATTGACGAGATTTAAGCTTTTAATCTTTTGATTTTATAATAAAAATCATTTCATCAAACCAAATGGATACTTTTGGTGATTATTTAGTATATTTAATAGTTATTTAAAATTAAATTATTTTTAATTAAATTAATTGGTTCAACCGATGGCCTCGCATCTAGATTTTAAGGAGGAACGTGGTTTAATCTAATAACTGAACTACAAAATAACACATATTTTTACATAGTTCGGTTATTAAATTAAAATTATATACATATGTTTTTATTAATTTTATACATGAATAAAGATGAAAACAAAATAATAAGTCAAAATAAAAAATATTATTATTCAGAATAATATAATAAAAATTATTCAAAAAATTTCCTTTCTCAAATTGCACGCACATGACGTAATTGGCTGGGTAATTCATTGGTTAGAAGTCTTAAAACTAAAAACGGCATCCGTTTTGAGCTCTTCGTTACTTGCACGTTTAGATGCAAAAAATTGCATAATTCTTTTAAATACTTAATTATACATTGTGCTATAATTTGGGCAATTATTGTGTGAGAAACTCTTTTAAAAATTACAACAAAACAAAAATAAATTGATAAATAAAATAAAATAAAATAAAATTGTGTTTAGATTAAAAGTAAAATTTTAAACCAGCCATCTATACATTGGTTGACTGAAAAAGAAATAAAATTATAATAGAATAGTAATTTTGTAAGAAAGAAATAAAATAAAATAATTTATCTAATAAATTAATTCAGTAAAATAAAATATTATGATATTCAAATTTTTTATAAAAAAATTCGAATCTCTTAAAGCAATTTTTTTAAAATAACCTTTCAAGACACTAAATGATTATTTAATGATTTTACGAAATAAAATTATAACAAATTATTTTACAAAATAAATATTTTACAAATCAAATAATTATATAACTGTAACGAGCTAAATATAATCATAAATAAATTTTTAATTAACGAATTAATAAAAATAAATAAATATGAGATAATACCTTTTAACTCATTTATAAAATAAAAAATTTTACTATCGATATATAAAAAAAAATAAACTTCTTTTTGGGAATACTAAATCGAGAATTCTATATCTTGGATACTTCTCGTAATGGAAAGTTCCTTGATTAGCCTAAGAAAAACACCACACGTGTGATGTGTACTTAATACTTACATGTTTAAAAAATATGAAGCATGTTATTCAAGTAAACTAAGACTTTTAAAATTATTTATTTTAAATTAATAATCATTTCTTTTTGAAAGAGTTTTTCTGTTGATTTTAGTTTACACCAAAAATTGATATTTTATCTTTCATACAAAGAATTAAAAAATCAAAAAAAGACTTAAAATTCAAATTTCGTTCTTTTTTATAACGACAAGGATTAAAGCAACGCTGACGTGGAAAGATCTAAAGTAGATCCTGATCGTCAAAACAAATTCTAGCCTCCACGTCGTCCAAAAGTACGAGGATAATGGAGCCCATCATGGACGACCGACGGACTTTACATACGAAATAAGAAAAGCCAGGCAAGAAAACGCAATGCATCACCGATCAACAGTGATCAACGGTCTAAAATCAATGATACAAAAATAAAGTCAATTGTCTGCCCTCAAACATCACGCGAATATTACCCAGAACTCCGACGAACTTCAAAAAAGAAAAAAAAAATAAACAACGGGGGATACGTTTTCATTTCGACAAATTGTTTTTCCTCTTACCTAGGCTTCCATCACTTCTGAGGCCAAGCCGAGACATCGGACGCCAGACGAGAAGCGATAGCAGAGTGGTACATCACATTGTGAAACGACGCGTTCTTCATCGTCTTCTTTCGAAGTTGCTTCGCTTTCTCCTCTGTGAAGCACCCAAGGGCGTATTTGGATCTGGATCGACCCGGATCCATTTCCGAATAGGAAACGTCTGGTTTTCTTTCCGATGGGTTGCCGGCATTGCTATCGTTAAGGTAATCCGGGTTTGAGGACCACCCGAAGAGAGGAGTCCACCAGGAGGAGGAAGAAACGGGTTTCTTACGACCTGGGTCGGGTTTTTTAAGTGATCCGGATGAAGCCCGGATTGGGGTGTTGAGAGAGCATGCAAGAGTAGTCGCCATGAAAAACAGAGAAATTTTCTGAAAGATTTGGGTAAACGAAGACGGAAAAAAAAAGGACCACTATTAAATTCTTCTGGATAGAGGTTTGGAGAGAGAATTATCCTCTGCGGTCTAACAGGTTAGCCTCGTCAGGACATTTTTACGATGCGAGGGTATTTTGAGGATACCAAAAAATGTTTGGCGGTTTGCGTGGTGTAATTACAAATGCATGACGGTAAGAACATGGGTAGGAGATTGAGCAAGTTTCGAAAAGCCAAAGAAAGAGGATAAGATAGGACACGTGGATGGCATGGGAGAGCCTGCTGGTTTTTTCTTTTTCTTTTTTTAAAATTATTTGATGTATTTATGCACTTTTTTACGGTAAGCTGTCGCTGAAAAGTGCAAATGGTAGGGACTTGACGGAGTCGTCAAGGAGGGGATATTTTTCTTTCCCTCCCAAAATTTATTTTTATTTCCTACCAACTATCAAATAATAAAAATTTTAAATTTCTCAATTGTGAATTTGCATTTAAAAAATAAAAAACTTTTTTTTGGAAAAATTTTATTTAAAAATAAATAATAATTCTTTTGGAAAGTATGAAAAATTTTAAAAATTTATTATACCAATTACCGCGTTTTTCTTTTCATTTATTTTCTCTTTGCTTTATAACAATTTTAATAATGATTTTTAAAACCTTTTACATTTACCAATAAAGAATTATTTTTTATTTAATAAATGAAAGAGTTTAATAAAGTTTGGAAAGTACTTTTTCAAAATATATATATATATATATTTTTTTTTGGGTGAAACAATAGCTCACATAACTCTACACTTAATTCAGATTTTAACTTACTTTTTTTCTTCTTTTATTATAGAAAAAGCTTCTTTTTTTCTTCGAAAAGTTGGGTTTATTTAATTGTAAATTTCTCTCAATTGATTCGCAATTCATTTTCCACATAATTAATTTTCATATAGAAATATCAGAATTCTTTTTAATGGATTGAAAATTTTTTTGAGATTCAAAAATTGTAAATCATCTTATTTTTTGATTTTTTTAAAAGTTTTATTATTTGATTAAAAATAATAATCAAAATTGAGTTTGTTTGCTAAAAATAAATAAGAAACAAATTTAAGGGTATATTATTGTTTGTAAATAATAATAAATAGTAGTACTCTTTTGATGACAAAATTCCTATCCCAGAAGGCAGAAGAACATGGTGCCGCTTTAAAACGTCGAAAATCCCATGGAAAACATGTGCCTGCAAGGAAACTCTCCGGGATGGCTATAACCTCAAGGGTCATCATCAAAATGGCTAAATCAATGGCAAGTTGCAATGTGAGGGGACCAGAAGAGTTCTTTCTTATTGTGTTTGATAGCTATAGATTAGACTTGCTTACAAGTCTCAAGCTTTAACAAGTTGACAAATATATATTAGTCGAATTTAGATAAAAAATTTTATAATTTAAGTTAATTTTTATTCAGTTTTATTTGTATTAGTCGAATTTGAATAAAAAATTTTATAATTTGAATTGATTTAATTTGACTCCAATTATTATTAAAATATAAAAATTATTTTATTTAAGTTTAATTATAAATATTATTATAAAAATATTTTTAATTTTTTAATATTATTTTAAAAATAAATTTTTGGTACAACTCAAATTTCAAAAAAAAAAAATTCCCGAACCACCAACACTTTTATTGTAGATCCACACTACCATGAAAATTTAGATGATCTTTTATTTTGGAACCATTGCAACCAAATCTCCCCCTGCTCCACAACATTGTCAACTTAGAATCTCTGGCTTATCTAACCTTAGATCCTGGCAGTGCTCCTTTGTGCATATATCCACTATACACGCATTAGCCTATAGACACTCCATCTAGAAGCTGTTCTTATTTTTCCTTAGGTAGAAAATCTTTTATTTTTCTTTGAAGAACTATGAAATAGTTTTTGCTAATTAAATTGCTCATTTTGGGTGAAATCACATTTATATTTTCTGGTTTTCATGGAAACAGATTTGCTTTTTACATATTTGGATGGACTAGAATGGTGGAATATATCATATAGAATATAATGTCAATGCAAGCCAATAATTGAAAGCAAAAAGCCTAAAAGAGAAAGAAAATAAGCCATTATAAGTTAATACTTTATCTTGAAGATAAAAGAAATTGATTGTAAATTTTAAATTTTAAATTTTAAATATATTATGTTTTATGTTATCTTTTAAAGATGACTGCATGAGCTGAACGAGTTAACCCGACTTAATAGGAACAAGGCTTTCAACATAAATCGTTGTAGAAAAAAATTGAGGTGCAACTGGAATACAGAGACTTTCGCCTGTTTCATCCTCCAGGTTGAACCAAGCAGGCTGATGACCTCCACCTTCATCTAGCAATATTTTATCGCCATTCCTGGAATATCCTACAGCTCTGGTGTGAAATATATTGGCCAGCCATTGATTTCGTGACAGATAAAGTAGCTCGGTCCAAGACTCCTTCACTCCATGTTCTTTCATTACCCACAAATTTACATGGTCTTCGATCGGGCACCTTGAGAACTCACGGAAAACACATAAGCAACCTCCCAACACGCCGGCGTTCATGTAACGAAAACCTGTACAATAATAAGCGCCACATTTCTTCTCAGTGGAGCTTCCGTCATCACCTTCAGGGACCTCGTCGTACTGCTCAGTTCCAAGATCAAGAGCAAATATCACACTTCGTTCTGATAAATATTCATCCCCTACCCAATGAATGGAATTGTTGACGTAAGCACCGTCATTGTAATTAGTAGGGATTTCATAAGGGCAATCCTTGATCCTCCTCGAACAATTGGATTTCAGACTATAAACCATGACTTTGAAGCTGATTTGACTCTTGGATCTCAGCATCATCACCACCTTGTAATCATTGCTGATGACATCGTACCCGAATCCAAGTATGGTACTGTCATCATAGTCGTATCCAGGTAAGGTATCATGATCCATAGTTATATCTTCATCCAATGATGGAAGATAATGGCATTTTCTGGTTGATGGATTCCATAAAGCAATGCCTGATTCACGATGGTATACAGCAAGTAATCCATTGCAAGAACCAAAAACTCTGGATCGATGCTTGGTGATTTCCGCTGTAAATGGGCGAGGAAACTGCACCAAGTTGCTGAACGAATTAAAGTCAACCGAATAGGCCATATCATCATTTTCAGTACAACTATCTAGTAAGAGCTTGACATGGGTGTTGGTTTTCAAGGACTGATGGAAATGGAGTTTGGCGAAATCTGAGTCATCTATAAGGGAACCCAATGGCTTGGACACGCATTTGAAGCGGAGCAGTGTCTTCACAGGAAGCCGACAAAGTACGTCGGGGATCAGATCGGTTGGACAAGGAGACATCAGTGTGGATTGGACAAAGAGATAAGAAACTTCGTTAGGGTTTTGCAGAGGAAATGAAATGTTCTTTTAGATGAGAATGGCCAACACCAAACATGAGGTGAAAACGAAAGACTAGAAAGCCATACCTGTAACCTGTGAATGGAGATCATTATCAGGTTATTGAAAGTCAAAACCTCATGTGGCTTCTTTCTCAAAATTCTAAGACTCATTAATACTGATTATTTAATTGATTGTTTGCAGATGCATTTCCACGCCGCCTAGGTGCTAGTAGAAAACAACATTTACCCTTCTATGAATAATTTGGAGTCATTAGTCACACTATCATTAATAGTAACACCATTATTTTATTTTTTTTATTACTAAAATATTACCTTTAAATTTTAATCTGCCTGAATATCTTTTAAAAATGATTATATAAATTAATGAATGTCGTCCTAGATCAATAGTAAGATTCGTAACCGAACTCAAATGCACGATCCCACATCTGCAAGTTTTGGTGATACTCAGATGCTTTCTTGTTGGATTCCATCAAGCAAACCTGAACTGAAATCATACAAAGCAAACAAGCAAGCCATTGCATGAACCAGTTCAAACCCACGAACTAGCTAGACTGCTAGAGCTTATTTAATTTGAATTTGTGGCCGAGATGGTGCTTTACAAGTAAGGGTTATGAAATAAAGAGCACCATAACTTCCAAACTCATCCGAACACAGGAGATTCCTTAACTGGAACACGACCTAATGCCACCATGACAACTTCAAATGGTAGCTTCAACATCGATGCTGAAATGATGGAAATCTGACTTCTATTCACTATACTGCCTTCAAATCCTAATCAGTGATGGAAAAATGATAGTTTTTGTAGACATCGCCATGGCCTTCTAGAGTTTTAACAGCATATATCAACCACCTTAAAGGAAAATGAAGGTTCACAGGTTTTTAAAGATCGAAAATTGAACTAGAAAGATACAACGTAATTTCAAAGGAGAGTTCATTTTATTTCCATAGAAAGAACGAGCAAAAAGGACTCACACTGATAATCCTACAACCTGGCAAGCAAGCTGAAACGAACACTTGTCGAATGCCCTTGACAAATTTAATACCGCATCATGCATCCGTTGCCTTATCCCTCTCTCCGGTTTTCCTGTCCCTGCCAATATGAAGGCTTCCCTGAATCTTACGGGTAACCTCCTCAGCCACGGCCTTCACTTTCCCACTTGGTCCATTTCCAGGTAGTGGATCATTCTCTTCGTAAGTCACTGGACCTGTCTGCCATATTCTAATGGTACCATCTTCGGATCCTGAAGCATAGGATTCCCCTCCAGGTGAGAAACGTACACAGTGGACAGGACCATGGTGACCCTTGTTGCATCCTGCAGCAATAAAGCACAACTGGAACTCTTCATAATCTGATAAAACACCAGTAAAAAGACATCATACAATCGGTTCAACACACTACATAAATATGGCTCTTCTGCTTTGATGGGATCCATCATTTACATTTCTCAGATTTTTTTTTCTTGCAGCATATTTATCATTCTATTGAGTTTTGTAATGCACCTTTGTGCAGCTTTCGACCTTTCATCTGAATGTAGACCTAAATATTTTTATCAATAGCATCCAGCTTAATAAATATTGCCAAGTAAGGGAGATGACTATTTAAAGACAATGCTAAAATGATCCAATTTAGGCCTTAGCTAATATTTAAGTCCCAAACAAATTGTCTTAATCGATATTTCTGTTCATCTCACAAACTCAAGAGGAACCTACCAAGCTCTTCTGCTGTATGGAAATCAAATACATGCACCCACATGTCTTCTCCTCCAGCAATGAACTTATTGCCATGCTTTGGTTCCAATGAAGCTGATTCTACATTGCATGGCATGTTGTAGCTTTTCACCAATCCAAAACTAAAAAGGGCAAACACAAATGTCAGCAGCCATGGGTGGCAAAAGAATAAAGCTTTGCACAAGCAGTCCAGCTTAAAACTTACTGATTTGAATCCCAGAACTTAACAGTAGATCCGTCGGCAGTGGTTATATAGCGACCATCCTGACTGACTTCAGCACTGGTGACAGGTGATTTTGTCTCAAGTGTTTGAACAATTTTGCCACTTCTAAGATCCCACAATCTACAGGTACAACGTTCAGCAAATCATTTAGACAAACTTATAATTTTATGAAATCAATGCTTTACTAAAAATAAAGGCACAGAATCAATGTCTTCCTAAAAATCTTTTATTTATTTTTAGCAAACTAATGCATCAAAGGTTTGATAATACAACAGATGATCAAATATGGAAAACATGATTTTCAATATAGATGTATACATACATACATACATAAGCATATGGAATATTTACCAATAACCTAAACTCAAATCACTCACTTTTTCTTTTTCTTTAATTCGCAAAATCTCATCAAGCACCTAGAAAAAATTACGACTTAAGAAACATCATGCATCCGTAAAAGTAAATCAATGCAAGCAGATAATAGTCTACCTATCAAACACCTCATCTCAAAGTCCTTGAACGACACAATCCTAATTGAAGACATAAATGATACCTGTACAAATGAAATATCTTAACTAAAACAAGCTCCTAACTTGAAAAAGAAATTACAAACTAATGAGAGGAGGAAAAAAAAAAAAAAAAAAGGTAAGGGTGATATCAATTGAACACATTCATACCTAACACCATTAGTATCAGTAGAAGAACTTAAGATGGTCTGGTCACTGTGGAGCCATGCAACGGTTCTAATTGAACCAGGAGAATTATCCACTTCTCTTGGGGCTGCATCTAGACGATTCAAATCAAATATTCGAAGAATTTTCTCAATCCCACCAGTAAGAAGAAGGTGTGTATCCTGTACAAATAACAATTTACTCAGATGCTGCGAACAGATGATAAAAGGGAAAGGCAAAGATAGATAAATTTAAATTCAGCTGAATAGTTTAGTAAACCAGCCATGTAAATGCAAGTGGCAAGAAGTTAATTGCAATCTAAACTCAATATTATGTATTAAATTAAAAAAAAATTTAAAATTTGTGAAGATCTCATGAAAAAGGAAAATGCATCCACTGAAGCCCACTTAAATAACTTTGCAACTTCAGTCCATCAACAAAAAGGACATGCAATTAAATCTAGCAAAATAACACATGGAAAATAAATATAGAAAAGGAAAGATGAGCCTATAAAAGTATGCAAAAATTTTTAATGATACAAGAAACGTAGACAAAGTTCAAAACAAGAATATTCAAACAATAGTATGAATGCAGTTGTTTCAGTCACTTGCTTTGGAAGCTTTCTTATACAGGGTCAAGACACACGAGCAATAATAACTAAATGGAAAGAAGTAGTGCTTATACATTATCACAAAATAAAATTGCTGATGAGAAACAAATCCGATAAGAGTACTTGGTTTCCGGACCATCTCTATCAGGAATAACATTGAATAGGCACTATACAAGCATTAAATGCACGTTTATAATTTGAATAGGCAATATATATATATATATATATTTCTATGGAAAAATTAGTAAGCTCTACCTCTGAAAAGGCACATGCTCGAACAATATGCCTGTGTTCAAATGAGTGCAATTCATCTCCTGTCAACGCATCCCATAGTTTCCTGGAAATATTGAAGGAAAATGATAAATCCCACTTTTCAAACAACCATCCTCACAACAATGACATTATGAGAGAGAAACGGAGAAAGAGAGAGGTGTAAGAGCAACAACCAGAAAAGCATTATCTGCTTTTAGTAGTTCATACAAATGTAATTTCCTATATATATTTAGAAAGGCAAGTGCACTTTGGTAATTATGCCATTTTGGAAGAGATGTTCAGAGAAAGTTTATGGTAAATATCCTGCAATCATTAATATGATAAGCACAATCCAAGCAACTGAACTTATCAAGTAAATAATTTTCGAAAACACCAGAATAACCAATCACATACAGGATTTAGTTTTCATGCCGCATGCATGTACGTATTATTATTATTGCATCTCAGAAAAGATCAATATTACAACATAAATAAAAACATAGCATCCTTCCAATGGCAGTCATGCAGTGCTTTTTACTTAATCAACATGATAGAGGAAAAGACAATTTCCAAAGCCAACACACACAAGTTTACACCATCTAAACACTTCCCTTTATTCTCTGGAGAGTTCTTGATAGAAAATAACTGCAGTGGAGAAAGACAAAGGGTTGCAAAGGTGGAACTTGGTATCCCTTTCCAAACTAAAAATTTCTTTCCAAAAAAGAGATTTTTAAGCTGAATAAAATTACATACGCAGAAAAATCAGCCGAGGCAGATGCAGCACGTAACGCATTGGTATCCAGACAGGAGCTCCATACTGCACCTTTATGCCCTTCAAATGTGCCAATCCAATCTCCAGTCTCCCCATTTCTTAACATTGGAGTGGAGTCTGATTTTCCAATGCATCATTAGAAAGAGAGTTGAAAAAACAGAGAAGCTAATAGAGTCAATTGACATCATAAAATCCAAACTTAATCACTGTCAACAGCTATGCCTTCTCAGAAAAATAGAAATTATAAAATGCCAATATAGCAAGAAATTACCAAAGCAAAAATGGATTACGGAAGAAGAGATAATCAACAATAACATTACAAAAAAATTCCATAAACAACCTGATCAACCACCAACTAGAGTTCCTGCTCCAAAATGATCATTCCATTAATGGCGACATAACAATGATAGTTTATAATTGCTTACGAGTAAACAATAGCTAAACGCCAACTCAACGCAATCATACTTCAACATTGCATCACCGGATTTAAATTCACGTAACTCGAAGACTGCTTAAGAGTTTGCAGTTCAATCTAACTAAAATTATTACAACATGACTAGTCAAAGAAAAAGGCAGTTCAAAACATTAAATAAATTCCAAGCTGAAAATCAATATGATACGGAACAAACTAAATCAAACGAAAAAAAAAAAAAAGCCAACCCCAATTCAACATTCCTGTAACAGAATTCAAATACATAGCCGATTATACCAAAATGATCACTAAACTAAAATTCTAAAGAAATCCCAAATCCAAAATTGGTGCAAATCAACCAAAAATTAAAAGCCACACCTTTACTGGCACTAATAAGGAAAAACCCATCAGGGGTAATGGGGCTGTAGAACAAATCAACCACCGGCCTTGAATGCCCATGGCACACTAGTGGTACAGCCACCTTTTTCTTCTCCATTTCTCCAAATTAACAACAACAACAATGGTAAATTTAAAAAAAAAACGATAAAATAAATTCCTAACTTGATCTTTTACATAAAAAAAATTAACAAAAAAAACAATTATTTTCTTTATGTTAACAAAGTGGGTCAATATTACAACTGATCTAAAGCACAATTATCAGAAATTATGCACTCAAAACCAAAAAATAAATGTTTTTTTTCTAAAAGAAGGGGATAGAAAGGAAACCCTAACTGTAGGTTTTTTTTTTTTTTTTTTGATGTTGGAAATATTAATCTAAATGTTTGGATAGGGAAAATCAAACTAATTTGTTTTTAATTTATTGCTAAATATGAAGGAAAAAAAGGAAAAAATGAAAAAAAAAATTATATATATAGAAACAGAAAAAGACCTTTATTTTAGAGGTAGCGTGAGATTTTGGAATTTTGCTGATTTTGCAAATAAGGGTTTCCAGTTTTGAATAATATAAAATTTTGCAACTTCGTTTTATAATTTAACTTATCCACCATCTCATTGGCAAAATTACAGAGTTCAAGGCATTTAAATTCCCCAGAAAAAAAAAAAACCCTTGAAGATGTGCAATTTCTCCACTCTGATTTGATCCAATTAGGATCATAATTCTTATTTTGATTTATTTAGTCTCAATTTAAAAAAAAAAATCTATCGATTTAAAATGAACAAAGTTATTATGAGATGTAAGAGAAATATAATAATGGTCATAACTTACATACTGAGAAGTAATGACAAGAAAAAAAATGTGGGCAGATTGAATGAATATTCCCTTTGATAAAAATGTAATCTATTTCTCTTTTAATATGCCTTTTATTTAATATTACACCATTTCTAAATATTTCCATAACCAAAAAAAAACTAAGTCTACATATAAAAGTTTTAAAAGTGGTTTAATAGATATATCTTACATGATATTGTACGTGGAAAAGCATTAGTATTAATTTATTTTAGTCTTACAAATGGATATGCTAAATCCGGCTTAAATTTATATAAAATATTAACATATTTTATGTTTATTTAGATTCGATTCAATTTAAAATATTTTTAAATTTTTGTTTAAGTTAGTTTATACTCGTAAATAGATGATTTAAATTCGTTTAGATATATTCATATTATATTTTTTAATATGTTTTAAATTTAATTTTTAATAATTGAATTTATTTTTATTGAGCTTTTTTTGTTAGTGTTATTTTAAAAATGCATAGTAGTACTTCCATTAGAAAAATACTTCTAACAAGTTAACAATTAATAAAATAAAATTATCATTATTCTTGTAAAATATGTAATTAGAATATAAAAATATAAATTTCATAATAAAAAAGCTTTTTATTGGCATTGGTTTAAAATTCTCTACCGAAGTTTTAATCTTTTTTATTAATGAGATTTTTTTAAAATCTATTTTTTAAATCTAATATTTTTTTAATCAAACTATTCCAAATATTAAATCAGCTTCCAAGTTTGGTCTACCTACAAAGAAAAACGTGTGTCCGTCTATATTTATATCATCATATCTTACTTGCTCTTAATAAAATATGTTAGAATTTTTAAAATAATAAATATATATGTTTTAGAAGAGGAGGATGAAGTTATGATAAAGAAAATGCGATAGTTTTTTAAAAATGATAGTTTTGTAA